>JBAMDN010000685.1:0-39627 GCA_037074945.1 Tetracladium marchalianum | reverse complement strand
TTTGTTGCAATTTGTTTTTTGTTCCATAAATTAATTACCACACAGAGTTAGGTCTCTTGGGAATGTTCAACCTAACTGTGCGAACTACAATCTTCAGCAGTTCAAGAGACCGAGCAGGAATCTCGGTAAAGGCTTGGCATAATTCCTCTCAATTGCACCTACTGAGTAGACGTAGACTTGTAGGCACTCAACTTGACAGCCTTGATCATTGGAATCATCTAGATCACTTTGTTGACCAACTTCTATAGAATCTTAGGTGTTTTGGCAACACATATATTGTCACCGTGGAATATATGGAAGACATGCCATGGGTGAGTCAGAAGATCGGCCGCGTGCAATACAGCTCTAAATTCGGGCAAGCCGATTTCAACTTGGAGTATCAGTGTCTTAAGTATGACACGGTTTTGACTTGGATACATGAGAAAGCGGTGGATATGAAGAAATTCAACGACAATCCGGCTCCAAAACCAAGCACCTTCGTGTAGCCTTCCCCTTAGGTTTTCAGGATTGGGTCATCCGTTGACAAAGTAACATCAATAAACGTGAACCTGGAATGAGGCACCCGGTACATGACCAGATAACGGGACTTGTGAGTTTCTTACAGTGCCACTGCTAATGCCTGGTCATGGCGTGGGTGATGATTCAAATTTTTTTCCTGCTTGAAAGGCATAAAATTACCAACGAAGGAATTTTCTTTTCAATTTTTAAATCATCCTCGATGTGAAAGCTCTTTCAGAATCAGATAATAATAATAAACTTTCGCATTCCAGTCACAGATATTGATACACTGCTGCTGTTTCGCACAGTTCTCATTTCTTCTTCGATCTATCCATCACAAACTAGAAAACCTTTACTGCCGAGAAACAATGCCACTCGAAATCAAGTCGTGTGCACACGAGATTATCGTGGCGATAAGTGTGATTCCGAGATCCCGATCCTCCTACAGCGGTTTTTGTAGCAACACGGCGCATCAAGTATTTTCTGCTCGACTGCAAGTTCCACAGCCGAAGTCTAGTTGACGTCTCGAAGAGTGTTCTTTTCTGCTAAAACAGTGTTCGGGTAAAGATTCGGGTAAATATAATCAATTATCAGATATCACCACATGAGATAAACCCTGCTCATTTGTTTTGTGACGGTACCTTGCTTTCAAGCAGGTATGAACTTGAGGAGTTGAATGCATTGGTTATTAATGATGAGAGTGCACTTCATCGCCAAACATTCTCACTCTCTGCTTCCTTTTTGTACTGTCCCCCACTTTTGCTGTAATTCACATGCATTTAGAAACTACGCAACTTCCTCAGTTGTATCTGCATTGATATCTGAGTTGGACTGAGCTGTATCCGTTCTGAAATAATTGATTAGCTATTTCAGATCATCCAAAACACATTTACAATATGGATTCCACCAAGAAGAAATACTTCATTGAGCCCACCACTGACTATGTAAGTACACTCATCCTTTCGATTTCCAGTAAATTTTGAATACTTTGTTTCCATCCAGCCTTCCTATCTTCAAATGACACTTTTTGATAAAATTCAATAAAAAGTGGCAAGAAATAATAGCTAGTTCAACATCAAGATCTACCCCGCCATATCGATACAACTACCCCGCCATCCTCCCTGACTTCCGCATTCTCCACCTTCCAATCCGCCAACTTCCAAACAACCCAAGGGAAGCTGTCGCCTCTCTCATTATCAACCAAGCATCTCTCAATGTCGTTGAAGAACTCGGCACTTTCCTTGCTGCAGCTATCAAATATCTTGAACCAGATGTGATTGTCGGTTTACCGACTTTGGGATTGAGCATTGCAAGCGTTGTTGCGAGAAATTTGGGCCATAGTAAATCTTCTCTGGTGCTTTAATAAATATTTAAGTCTTGATCTGACATTAGACAGAGAGATATGTGCCCCTGGGATATTCGCGGAAATTCTGGTACACGGATGATCTTTCCACGACGGTGTTATCCATAACTTCACCGGATCACGGCAAAAGATTATTTCTTGATCCAAACCAACTGTCTCTAATCAAGGGGAAGAGGATAGTCATTGTTGATGATGCTGTAAGTAGTGGCACCACCTTGAAAGCATCGTGGGACTTTCTAGAAGGAGACAGTGTCGGCGTGGTCGTTCTTGGAGCGGGAGTTGCGATGATCCAAGGCGGAAGATGGAGAGATATCATAGGTGAAGGTCGAAACGTTCTTGGGGTGTTTAACTGTCCTCTTCTAAAGTATTCAGATGCTGGGTGGGTGGCGAGGGAGTAGATTGAGAGGAGTATGGCGTGTCCAAGTCAAGCCCAGGAGATTGGCTTTGGCATTGTTACTATAACCATCCTGATTAAATTGTGTTGCACGTCGCCACTATATTTTGTGAGTTATATCATGTGCACGCTAGCTTGCAATAGCTTATATCACCTCAGACCACTTCACCTTCTTCACGCCTCACCATCGTTACACTTCACCATCATGACAGTCGAATACTTTCGTTGCACGTCGCCACTATATTTTATGGGTCACTTCACAAGAGCGCTAGTGATTAAGCTAGCAGTCATCATCTCTGACTAATCATCACTCTGTTCCATCTCTGTAGTCAACTATGGCGTCCTTCGTCGTCGCATTTCATTCCGTCGTCGCTTTACTAAGGTTGTCGTCACACCTGAACCTCTTGAATAAAGTTTTATTGCACATCGCCACTATATTTTATGGATCTGATCATATGCACGCTAGCAAGCCATTCGCATCTACCTACGCCCATCACTATATATTTGATTCGCGTCGCCTTCGCGTCACCTTCATTTTCGTCACACTTCATCTCTTGTCATGTATTGCATTCAGTCATATGCATCTTACTGGTGTGGTCCACTTCCAATGTTTCTCATTGTTACGGCCATATATTTAGGGCCTGTAACGATATTTCACTCTTTATCTTGTTTGTGTCATGGTTTCAAGGGAGTAGTCTCTAATCAATGGTTTTTTAATGGTCTTGTTAGAACATGGGAGCTTTATGAAGGCATTTGATCTAGCCCAATTAAAAGAAGATAAAAGATCAATTCCCATGGACTACTATAATCATCCATTGTATGTATATAAATGTACCTTACCTGCATTACTATTTTCATCAAAGTTCAAGGCGAAGTATGCCTTACACGTGATTAACACGGGACTTAACCTTGATTTGCGGGGAATGGGGACATTCGCTTGGCGTCTCGGCTTGGTACTACCTTACCCCCACCCCCACCTCGTAAGAGAAGTTGGTGCCTGTCCCAACCTGAAGGTTATTATGAGAACCTTGAGAATCTAACACCTAACATCCGACATATTCTCAACAACTATTAGAGCGACCTCCCTCTCTTCATTCTCTTGGTCTCGGGATATACAGTCCCTTTTCTGTTTCCCATTGTCGTCTACACGGGTTCTTGCAGTGTATCAACCATTCTTTCATGGCAGGCTGCAGGTGGCGGTGAATCGCTATTGATTGGATCGCGACCTAAGCAAAGCTGCTCCAGAGACTAGGAACAACGGACGAAGCTTTCTTGGAGCATATCTCAAGATGGCTTCGCCAGCATTTCATGTGCAGAGTGAAGCAGGCCACAGTAAAGATCTTTTCAACGTGGAAAAGGTTACTCTCTTTCAATGTTCTCAGATTTGGGTATTGAATCTCTTCTCATCCTCTTGAATCTTCGTTGACAATGTAAAAATAGGACGCGCGTAATGCTCACTTCACCTCATGCGCTCTTCCAATCCTATCAGCCGTTCCAGCACTTGTTGCCATCTTGGCTGTCCTCGTCTCATTCTTGGATATTCTCTCCCTTCGAGTACCGTTACCACGATGGCTGCGACCTTTCTTTGCGGAACCCGCAATTCCAAAGGCAGGACTCGCTGTGAGGCACAAGTACTATTTTAGGCGGTCGTCCTATTTGCTCCTTCTTTTCTCGGCCATAGGTTTCGGCGCCCATGTTGCTGCTGCTTTGTATCCGGTCCGTCGGAGGGATATGATATTTCCTGCGGTATCATTTGCAGCAGCCTTTGTTCTTGTGGCAATTGAGCGTCCTATCACGGCACCATTCAAGGTGCTTCTCCTGAACATCAGTCTTGTAGTCTCACAAGCAATCGTTCTTGTGGATGGCACATCAAGTATCAAATATGAGCATTCGCCAATTGCTTTAGCCATTCTCGCAGGTCTTAGCTCTATCATCGTTATTTTACTGATGCCATTGAGAGATCCAATGCTTCGTAATGATGACATCAGTCCACCTTTTAGCCCACCTACATCCGAGCTTCGTAGCCCAGAAGATAATTTTTCTCTATGGCAATGGGCTGTTGTATCATGGATTGCACCTCTTCTAACTCTAGCCAACAAGCAACAGCTGAACCATGAAGATGTCTGGTCTCTCGGGTACGAGTTTCAACATGCGGTATTGCATGAGAATTTCAGAAAGCTGCCCGGCTCAGTGTTCCGCCGGTTGATGATTGCAAACGGTCAAGACATTCTCATCACAGCTGGTCTTGGCGTTATCAAAACACTCTGTTATTTGACCTTTCCTGTGCTCCTTCAACAGATATTAAGGACTATGGGCGATCCCCAAGCATCCGGCGCAGCAACCATAAAGTACGCAACTCTGGCCTTGGCGATGGAGCTCTTCACAAACCAGCTTGATGTGTTTGCACTTTGGTTTCAGAGGCGATCTTATGAGAGGTCTCGTGGAGAAATGATCACCATGCTGTATGAGAAGTCTCTCTCGAGGAAAGTAGTTAGCATCAGTAGTAAGCCCCAGGATGCATCCGAGTCGACAAATGAGAATAGCGTTACAAAGACTGGGACCGATGGAAAGTTAAAGAGGTTCTCACAATATCTCTTTGGCTATTTCCGTAGAAAGGCAAGGAAAGACTTGGCTCAGGAGAAGGCGAAAGAACTGGCGACCACGGGCAAGATCATGAATTTGATGAGGTTGGTCCAACATGCAGGAATTGTGCACGACATTTCTTGAAGTTGCTAACTTTGCGATCACAGGTTTGATGCATATGAGGTTTCTCAACTGTAAGTTTTCTCTTTTTACTTCCAATCATAGTCATCGGTGACTTTAGACTACCAGCGCTTGACGTTGGAGGATGATTGTGGAGTGTTGAAAGCTCTTCAAATCTGTAATACGTCAGTTTTGGCCATCATCTCAAAGTGCAGATTTGGTTGAAAAAGTTCTGATTTGATTTCAGGATATGGGACTCTCATTATCTTATCAGGCGCCCTCTTGGTTTGATAGTCTGCATTTTTTTGATTTGGGAGCTTATTGGCTGGCCTTGCCTCGTCGGCGCAGTAACAGTCATCATAGCGCAACTTATTAATATATATCTCACTCGGGTGGCTATCCGATGGGGAAAGACTCGAAGGGAAGCGACAGATAAGAAAACCCATAAAGTGTCGCAAGTGGTGGAGTCGATCCGTCACTTACGCTGGTATGGGTGGCAGGGCGTTTGGCTCGATCGAATTATGGAGGCACGATCTAAAGAACTTCATCTGCGGGTCATTGTCTCCATTTGGACTTCTCTAATCAGTTTTACAAATACTTTCGCCAGCGGCCTATTTCCTGTTGTTGCATTTTATGCATATACGGTATGGGCTGGAAAGCCATTGACAGTGGACATTGCCTTCCCAGCATTGCAGTTATTTTCAATGTTAGAGACGGCCCTGACTGATATCCCATATCTCATTGTAAGTCTTCAACTACGATGTTTGGAACAGAATCTGACAAAGGACAGACGAGTGTACAGAATGCTTGGGTGGCCATGGGACGCATTGAGGATTTCATGAAAGAACCAGACAAGGAAGAGGCTGAAGTGGATTTGATTTCAACCGGAGAACTCAACATGAAGAATGCTTCTTTCGTCTGGCCTGGCGGAAATGAGCCAGTCTTGCAAGAAATAAATCTGTCACTTTCTGCTGGCCTCACCGTAATTTGCGGAGAGGTTGGGTCAGGAAAAAGCGCACTTCTTCTTGCCATTCTCGGCGAGTTGGATTTGACTGAAGGAGATTATCATAGAACGAGTGAAATGGTTGGTTTTTGTGGTGCTCCATGGCTACAAAGTATGAGTATTCGAGACAACATCTTGTTCTCGGCCCCTTACGACGAGAGTCGCTACAAACAAGTTCTTGAAGCTTGCGCTCTGCTTCCGGATATGGCAGAGTTCAAGCATGGTGACCTATCGCTCATTGGGGAGAATGGAGTTGGACTGTCAGGTGGACAAAAAGCTCGTGTATCCCTTGCTCGAGCGGTTTATTCAAACGCGAAGATCTTGCTTCTTGACGACCCCCTCTCGGCATTGGACCACCAAACCGCAGATCTCATTGTCCGGAAATGCTTGAAGGGACCTCTAATGGAAGGCCGCACTGCAGTTCTTGTAACCCATCGTGTGGCACTTTGCACTGCTTTTGCAGACCAAGTCATTGAGATTGCTAGTGGTCGAGCAAAGCAAATCGATCCGAAAAACAATCCTTATTTCGATACGCACGGTACAAACTCATCAAGCTCCTCTCTTGTTGAAGAGGAAGAGGATGAGGAACAAAAGACCCCAACTCCGGATAAATTCATGGAAGAAGAGGGCCGTGCCCATGGAGGCATCAAAACTTCTGTGTATTGGGAGTATATCAAAGCCGGTAGTTTGAGGTGGTGGATAGCTCTTGTGATCATTCTCACATTTCTCCGAACCATCGATGTTGGAGAGACGTGGTTTCTCAAGCAGTGGGGTGAGGCGTACAGTGGTGAAGGATCAAAGGGGCCTTTTGGGGACTTACCTTCACCACAAAAGAACATCAAACCGTGGCTTATTGGATTTTCCATTCTTGCAATCGGCCATTCAGTTGCTTTTTTGATCTCGCAGGGGTTCATGCTCGTGATTGTTTATCGATCAGGAAAGGTTTTGTTTGAGAGAGTTATGGAGAGATGCACACATGCTACCTTCCGCTTCTACGATGTAACTCCTGTTGGCATGCTGATGAATCGACTCACGTCCGATATCAATACTGTTGATGGAAACATTAGCGCAATTTTTCAGAATCTTGTCACCACTTCAATCGCCTGGGTCTCCTCAATTGTTGTCATCGCATCCGCCACACCTGCATTCCTGGTTTTCTGCACTTTCCTTACGGTATCTTATGTTACAATATTCTTGCACTACCTACCCGCATCTCAGAGCCTTCGCCGATTGGAAATGGTATCATTGACTCCACTAATCTCCAACTTTGGAGAAGTGACTGCTGGTCTCACGACTATTCGGGCTTATGGAGCGGCGAAACGTTTTCAAAGCCGTGTCGTGACGGTTACCGACAGCTTCCAAAAGATGGATCATTTTTACTGGTCTGTCCAAAGTTGGCTCACTCTTCGATTTGAGACACTATCTGGTATCTCGTCATTTATCATCACCGCACTGGCCGTTTACTTGAACCTATCCGCTGGTCTTACGGCATTTGTGTTGACAGCCGCCAACAGATTCGTTCTATCCACTCGGCGACTTTGCACTCGTTACGGACAACTTCAAATGGATTTCGTCTCGGTAGAAAGAGTGGTGGAATTGCTTGATTTAGAACAAGAAAATCCTGGACAACAAGAACCACCAGCTTGGTGGCCGTCACTTGGTGGTGATATCATATTCGAAGATGTCACCATTCGATATGCACCACATCTGGATCCTGCCCTGAGCAATATTGATCTGACTATCAAGGGAGGTTCAACAACTGCTTTGATCGGTCGTACCGGCTCTGGAAAAAGCACACTCGCCCTCTCGCTTCTCGCAACCACTCCACCCAGTGAAGGAAGAATTATGATCGATGGCCAGGATATATCTAAGGTCTCGAAACAAATCTTGCGTCAACGTATCACCTTCCTAGCCCAGGATCCCGTCCTTTTCCCTGGCTCCATGCGTGAAAACCTCGACCCACTCACAGAATATACTGCCGAAGAGTGTATTTCCGTTCTAGAAAAGATTGCTGGTCGTCATCACTGGACACTCGAAACTCATATTGACACCGGTGGGAAGAATTTAAGTCAAGGACAGAGGCAACTAGTAGGTCTTGCACGAGCGTTGTTAAGGAGAAGTGCAATTATTATCATGGATGAAGCTACGGCTAGTATTGATATGGAGACGGCGATGCGAATCCAAGAGATTTTGAGAGAGGAGATGAAGGGGAGTACGGTGGTAACTATCGCTCATCGGGTCGAGGCAGTGAAGGATGCGCAGAGGTGTGTTGTTCTTGGTAAAGGGAAAGTGCTCGACGAGGGACTGGTTGGTGAGATGAGAGATCTGATGCAGTAGTGGAATATGTTACTTAGACGTCGACGGGGCATATTGGCCGTGGAGAATGAATTGTAAAAGCGGTGTTTAATAGATTGTTGGCTTTGGAAGACAAAGATCTTGTCTAGATGCTAGATAATAGAACTGATTTTCAGTGGCTCGTCGATCTGCAAATCTCTCCGCTTCGTCACAACGCTAAGGTTATATGTAAGACGATATGACTGGGTACGAACCGCAGTCACGTTGATGGGTTCTTTATGTACCTTAGTTCTATCTTGACTCAATTGAGCCTTCTCATTCTCATTACCGTGTGTCTTATTCATCAAATCTCTCGATCGGTCGATGCCATCTCCATCGTACAGTAACAAAACTTGGCGATTGGTACCCTGAAATTTAGCGAGTTGGTCCCCTGAAACCACGCCCCATGCCAGCATCTGTACCTGGATTATGCAGTCCCTAGGCGAAATGACGTATCTGGTGTTCCCCAGATTCAAAAACCTTCAAGCTCGCTTCAACTTCATCGTCCTTTCATGCTCCGAAGCTTCCACAGTACAACATCCCATTTGCCTTCTTCTTCTTGTCTTTTCCGATCAGGCAGTATTGGCAATGGTCCAATTAGGTAGCCTACCAACGGCCGTTGCCCTTTCGTGTGCAGTCGCAGGCGCCTCAGCTGCCTCTCTCCAAGCCCCATTCCAACCACAATCCCATACCGAAGGCTATAAATTCGATGCATTACTTCATCTACCGGGAATATCTCCCTACTTCGATGCCGTTGGTGCAGGATTATCGCACGATGCCCCTCTGAACTGCGAAGTAACGGCAGCATCGTATCTCATTCGTCATGCTGCAATCTACGCGAACGACAAAGATTGGGAGGACTACATGCTGCCATTTCTCACGAAGCTGAACACAACTGAGTCTGGAAGGAAGCGAAAAGGATGGGAAGGGCCATTGGAGTTCTTTGACAAGTGGAAGAATCCAATTGACAACCCTGACAAGCAGATGGAACAGATCACACCACAAGGAGCGAAGGATGCTGAGGCAGTGGGCAAACATCTTCTGTCAAGATATCCAAAATTAGTACCGACAACCAAAAGAATCTATGCCGACACCAAATCGCGCACTCAAGATACCGCGGCGGCATTCGTCAAGGCTTTCAAGCAAGATATCAAGATTGTGAAACTCGACTCCAGCCGTTCGTCATTCCAGGCGCAAAATCCCCACAAGGCATGCAAAGCCTTCTCCAAGGCTCCCGGTGACAAGGAGCAAAGAATTTTCGTGGCGAAATACACAAAACCCATCGTGGCGCGTCTTCAGCAGTTTGCGCCGGTTGAGTTGAACGAGACGGATATCATGGGTATGCAACAATTGTGCGGCTATGAATCAGCCATCACCGGCAAGAAGAGCAAAATCTGCAACGTCTTCACAGATGATGAGTGGATGTCTTACGAATACGCTTGGGATTTGAAATACTCCTACATGGTCGGACATGGCAATCCTCTTTCTCCGTACTTGGGTTTCCCATGGTTGAACACCACGGAGCAGTTAATGTCTAGATTTGTGAAAGCTCGCCGAAATCCTGAAGACCCCGAATCAATCAAAACAAACCTTGATGATCAACGCTTCTTCCTTTCCTTCACGCATCGCGAAGTTCCTCCTTTCATCGCAACCGCACTTGGATTGTTCAACTCCTCGAATGCATTTGCCGAGGAATTCCCCACCGACCGTATTAACTGGAGTCGAGCATGGAAGATGGCTGAGCTGATTCCATTCTTGGGCCACATCGGTATCGAGACTTTGACGTGCAACACCGTGTCCAATGATCCAAAGGATGATAAAGATTACATCCGGGTCATTGCGAATAGTTCACCAAGACCAATTCCTAGTTGTAGTCATGGACCAGGAGCAAGTTGTGCATTGGAGGAGTTTGTGGGTATTGTGAAGAATGGTATGCATGTTTATGGAGATTTTGATGGGATTTGTAGGAATGAGGCGACGGACAAGGAGGAGTTGTAGCGAAAACTGGTTGGGTATTGGCAGGCGCCTGGGGTTCGGATAAGCTTGGATTCATGGAGATTTACAGTATCCATAGAGAATATCCATGATGTATTGCTGGCTTTCCGATAGTGACGAGCCGAGTTGGCGAGCACGGTTGGACTGGTTTGACAGATCCTCGCTTAATTCCACAACAAACTGTGCATGAAAGACTGAAAGAGAAGCAATGAAACAAATAAATACAAGTAAGCTATTTACATGAATATCAAAAACACAACTACTTCCCAATACTCTAGAGAGAGTCTCCATGCAATCGCATTTCCATCTCAATCATCTTCAGAACTTCTCATCCCAACAATCCAACCTCCGAACCCCAGCCTCCATCTCCAATGCTTCGCAAGCCAAGGACAGACGACCCATTTACAACTTAGTAGTTGTAACCATTTCCAATACGCTTCTTGATTGGATAAGTGTTCGAAGTAACAAGCGAAATCGAACCCTGAACCCAAGCTAGTCCCTTGTAATCATTGCTGAAATGCTGATCGGCCTGGAAATAGGTGCTTCGCTGGGAACCAATGCATCCAACCTTGGCATAACCACTGCGACGGTACACTCGGGGGTTGCTAACCATCATGCCCCATTTTCCCTTGGGAACACCAGTCGTATAAGCAGCAGCGTATTGCGAAGACCAAGAGTGGGTGAAGCTAATACCGACGGAAGCAGAGAGGACGTCTTTGACGAAAGTGTAGTCGACGGAGGATGAGACAGTGATGCCATCAGAAACGGAGTAACCGCTTGTAACGGAGATGGTGTTGGTAGAACCAGTAGCGTGGAGAGCAGATGATAGAGGGACATCCCAATCGAGGAAGTCAGAGTCCTTGTTACGCACGATGAGACGGACATTGGTGCAGCGCTTCTCAAGAGCGGTGCCATTGCCAGCAGTGGTGGCATCGTCTTCGGCTTCAGTGAAATCAACGGGGGATTCCCAGGAGTCGGCGTGGTCGAAGGGAGATTCTGGGCGGCCGATGGTGGTGTTGGTACGAGCGAGCTCGGCTTCGTAGTCAGCCCATTTGACGACTTCGGTGCGGCCGTTTGCGCCAAAGACGATAACTTCGTCCGCCTCGAGGTGGCGGGGAATGACTGCGGAGGAGGAAACGAGAGTGCCCACTGCTAGGGCGAGGGAAAGGAATGTGAGACCGTACATTTTGAGACAGTGAGGTTGGGGTGAAATGAGTGTGGTGATTGAGTTTGGAGCAAAAAGAATGTGGTGATGTTGATGGGGAGAGCAGATTGTAGAGGAAGCGCCCCGTTATATAAGAATTCGAAGTGACAACTTTAAAGTCATCTCGATAGTAGCTCTTGTGAACACGAAGTGGCTGTATTCGGTCTTCGAGATACCAATGTCCCTTGCACAAAGAGGAAATTGTCAGTATCAAAAATGTCAAGGAAAAGAGTCCATCGCATACGTATGATGACTCAAGGCGATTCATGTTCACCTGCCAAAATCGAAGGGTTTACAGGGTGTATGAACTCAAAATGTGTACAGAAACGTGGGGCTGTATTACTCGGGAGAATAGATTTTACACAACACCTTGACGGTCTTTGCTAAATGTTGACCTCGGTGAGTCCCCGAGGTATGAAATTAAATCTAAGTTTCGATTCATACAAATTTTCGTACCTAAGAGATAGGAGATGGTTTCAAAAAGTTGTAGAAAGAATCCAACGAAACATATTCACTAAACAGGTACGAGGTTTTCAATCTCAATGTGGCGAGAAACCCTATCTAGAGCTGCTATGACCTATCAAGGTATGAAACATTTGACAGAGCTGTTGATTAAGAAGTACTGTAAAAATTTATGTTTATCATGCATTGAAGTCCACATTCCTATTGATTATTCAAAATTATTCAAGTGTTCGATATCCACATCTCTCCATTCTCGTCGTCAAAATTTCTCGGCAACCAACACCGACAAGCTTTCTGCACGTCAAATTAAACTGTCAAGGTCGGTTGAAACATCCGTAACTTTCGGTTAGTCTAAATTAGCGCGAAGTTCAAGCGGTACTTGTCAAGATCAGATGGAGATAGCCATAATTCTAATTGGTGGGGACTTAATCTCGTAGCTCGTGTTCGAGATCCAACCCAGATTGGTCCATAACTCTTTCGTGTGAAGTCGCGAATAGATTAACTAACATCTAGAATTGTCCAAGTGTCTATATCCTGACGGTCCTGTTATCTTTGCTCAATCTAATTTAGACCCATTGCCGTAGTTTGGTAGATGGTGCCGCTGCCGGGAAATCGTGTTTAGGGTTGCAGGATTGACTCGATCGGCTAGGGCAACCTGGGAGAGATACGATTAAGGTTATCCATCGACATTTGACGGATTAGGCAAATGCAACCTTCAGGCCAGCACAATTTTCCATGAAGGGCTCCCCGAAACGGAAAAACTAATCGAGTTTTTAATCATTTTTTGTTAGTGACTTGCTCCTTTGATTCTTGCGGAAGCTGTTTACTTTTTGTTTGTGAAAAGATCTTGACTAAAGTCACGTTATAACAATGTTGACCATCGCGGAATAATGCACTGTTCAACACTTAATACCAGTATTCGCATCTGCAAATAAATGAAAGCTGATTACACGTGAGATTTGACTGGTCATCCTTTCATCCTGCCATCTCGAACTCGTGGCCAATGCCTGTTGCCATCCCAGGCTCCAACGATTCAAAACTTCAAAACTTCTCCAAATCAAACCAAGATCCACCTCGACAAAAGCTTAAGTAGAGTTGGCAGCTTCTCTTTCTGGTCATGCATGGGATATCCAATGACTCGTAACTCGTGAGATATTTGCTCTTCATATGTCGAATCGTAACCGAAACTTCAACCCTCGTGGTCGGGTCTTTGGCCGTGGGGTGTTGATACTGTTTGCACTGTTCATTGTATCTGCCTAGAGTCTAGGATTTATCTTGACTCGTTATCTTCAACTGCCCCCCAACGAAGATGGAGTCTCATTTTCTTAGACTTTTTGATCTACTTTATTCAAAGTTCACACGGATGATCTAGACTTCAAGGTGTTTGTATCCTTGGTTTGAATCCGCTTGATGCGAACCGATCAGGTACTCGGCGGCCAGCAACAAGTGTAGATGAGATACCAGATGAAGTTAATATATAAGAAGAAGAGAAAGAAGTCATATCCTCTATTGCCCATCTCATCATCTCCTCCCTTTTCAAGTGACTTACACCTGCTAATCTCCAACAACCTCACCACAAAGAAGGAAGGCACACATCACACATTCAGCTGTAGCGTGAGTATAAATCCCCCCTTGGAACGCGAACTTCTCGCTTTAATTTCTCTTCATCCATCTTTCAATCGGATTATAATAATGTTCTTTTAGATTTCAATCTCCAACCATCAACATGAAGTTCTCGCTGGTCGCCATCATCGCCACCTTGGCCGCTACGTAGGACCCCTTCCGCGCCCCAATTCCTCCTTTATCCATCCACACACTCATCCATTCAAGAATATCCATCTTACAATCCGTGTCAAATCTAGTACTGTAGCAGATCTTCACAACTTCTGTATTTGCGCCAATAAGGTCGCCGGAGAGGTAAATACACCCCATCCACTCCTCCATTCCACCCTCCAATTCTCGCGCCGCGCATTTCATCTCACTAACACTTCTCAAAAAAGCTTGAGTACAACGATGCCGCCACCAGACAAATGTGTTCCGCATATCTCAGACGAAACACTGGTAACAAGCAATGGGATCGATGCCCGGATTGCACTTATGTAAGTATTCTAAATGCAACTTTCTTTCTCATTGCACCCTGAATCACTCCTTTTTTTCTTTTTTTGGAAAGAAATGACCTCAAGCTAACATCTCTCTCTCTTTTTCCCAAACAACAGCTCAAGGATCAGCTACTCTGTCGATCAGCTGCCAAGCACATGGGTGGTGACGAGGTGAATTATTATTGCAAGAAGTTTGGAGCGACGGAGTCTAGATGCTAGAGCTCGGGTGATCTTAGTTTTGAGAGTTCTTACGTCGTACAGATTGGTGTTGTTTACTTTCTGGGTTGATGTTGTCTTTATTTTCATGTAAATATTGAGAGTTGGATTGAATTAGGGAAGACTTTTAAATCGTCAATGTAATGTTCTTGACATGCTGCAAAGTGAGATAACCTCAAATTGGAAAGTCGCTCTGCAAAGTTTTCTAGATGAGGCTCCACTCAATCCTGGCGTGACCGTGATTTGATTCACTTTAAAGTTAGGAAATTGGTGTGAAAACGCTTGTGGTTCAATTGATTGTCATTGAAAGGGTCGCACGCTCATACAGCAACGGGAAAGTCCAGAACACCGCGCAGCATCAGCCCAATCTTCGCCACGAACGTCCGAAACAAAAAAACAAACCGAAAGAGTACTAGTCATTATCATTACAAAGAAACCGAACACAATCCCTATTTCTCACACTCAAACATCAGTAACCAGAATCGCCATAGAAATCACACTTGTCGACTCCTGCAAGAAGCCCAAAATATCCGGCCAACTCATATCATCCAACGCCGACAAATCCACATCCCCTTCCTCACCATTCGCTGACACAATATCAATCTTGCGGGTGTAGATCTGGCCAAAGGGTTCATGGGGCAGGATAAACTTCTCGATTTCGGCAATGATGGCGGCTTTAGTGGTGAATGATACCGTGAGGGTGTGGCGAAGGTTCTCAGTACCAAAGGCGTGTTTGTAGGTTATGTTGAAGACATAAGGGTGTACGCTTGGGACGAAGTATCTATGTAGAGGAGGAGTCGGTGGGATACCTTCTTCATTCACATGAATTCGGTGATTGACAAATGGTGGGCTATCGGGTTGGTGCGAAGGGATGGATGCCACACCATATTTTGGTGTCTCAACCTCACCAGCGCTCTCATCAAGACCGAGAATATTCGTTCGAAACCCAGCTTGAACCTCTGCACTTACTGGTGCAGATGCTTTTCGATTCTCGCCAGACATCTCAGAGACAGACGATTGTCTCCTAGCTTGATTATTCTGAGCAAACAATTCCCAGTGAAGATCCGGGCTGGAGACGCTTCCAAGACGGGATTTGTTTTTGATCACGCATGTTCCAAAGCCAACTTCGTTAGTTGAGGCCGACGGCGGGACTACAGTGGCTTTGCCTTTGGCAGCAGACATCTCCTTCTTGTTACTACTCTTTCGGCTGACACTAGGCCCCCATCCAAAAGGATCGTTCATTACAGATTCTGAAGGCTCATCTTCTAGGACCGATGCAGTCTCTTTGACGGGTATTGTTGGCTCATCGAGGAAGTCAAATGCAACTGGCTTCTTCGTCTTCTTCTCCTTCTTGATGAAGGATCCCCACTCGGCTAGATCGTCAAGAAGAGATTGATGTGTAGGTGCTACTGGTGGGAAGCGGCTCTCTGGCTCAAGATATGGCCATGGTGAGACTTTTGATTCCTTAGCAGCTTTTGTATCACTTTCGACTTCTGACTGCTTTGTGGTGAAAGTCGCCCAAGAAACTTTTCTAGTTGGCTTCGAAATACCCTCTGGAAATCCTGTTGATATTACCTTGGACTCGAATGGATTTTTGGGCTTTGTGTTCCAGTCTTCGTCGTAATTATTGAATGATGGGTCTGGCCCCGGAAGAACGACAGGGGTGGATTCCTTGCCTTTGCTAGTTGATGGAGTTCTCCATTCTTCGTAGATACTTATGTTTCGCTTTGGCTTAACAGCTGGCAATTCAGATGGTGTTGGATTCTCCTTCAGACCTACTTCCGCGCCCTTCATGGATGATTCTGTGTCTAGTTGCTCGGATTCCCAAGGGAACAATTTAACTTTTGCTGCTGAAAGGACTGAATCCCTTACTGTATCTAGCTGTTTGGATTCCCAAGGGAATAATTGTCCTGTCTGAGGATTGTTTGCTGCCGAAGAGACCGAACTTCTTGAAGAAGACAGAAACAGCGACGGCTTTTTCTTAGGGAATCCCCACAGGCTCGAGTTGAACTCATCCTGAACGGCTTCCGGTTCTCGCACTGGTGGAAGGGGTTTACGTGCTGGCTCTGCAAACCGATTTGATTCAGAAGCACCAGCTACTTCTGCCGTTAAATCGAAAGGAAGCTTGTTTGTGGTCTTCTTTTTTTTTGGCTTCTTCTTCGTAGAAACTTTCCAAGAATCCCAAGAGTCAACTTCTGGCCATGGAATGGCTTGACCATGAACAGTGCCTTTGGAAGTTTCGGTCGTGGAAAGTAATTTCAATTTTGGGTCATTCAATGTTTTAGGTGGTAGGATGCCAACAGCAGAACTGCTAGCTTTTACCTCCTGCTTCTTGAAAATCGGGACTGCATGATAGTCGAAATTTGAAGGTCTTGAAAATAAATTGCATGCCGCATCCATAGGTTTTGCAGTCTGGTCAATCGGGCTGAGCTTCTCAAACAGTGACCTTGGTTCCCTCTTCTCCTTAGTCTTCGGTGGGAGACCCCAATTTGCCCATTCATCATCTGCATGATTTGCATCTTTCAATCTTTGGAACGGTGAAACTTGCACCGGAAGAGCTTTGGACGGCAGGGATGGAAATTTCGTATGTAAAGGCTTCGAATTATCACTCATCAAATCTTGAAGCTTCTTCATTTTGTCGGTTGATATACCCGACCTGATCCAATCAGTGACAGCTTTCTGCAATTGCAGCGAATCGTCATCCCTACAATCTTCTAGACTCTGGGCAATAGCAGAAGCATTCGTGACCGTGTCTGGATTTTCCTGGGGGGTATCCGAGAATGTCCATTCACCAGGAATCAGTTGACGTGTAGGGGTAGGCACCTCCAACGAGAGCTTGCTTTCGACTACTCTGTCTTTGGCAGCTTTCTTATTCTCGAGCTTCTTATTTTTGACGATTAGACCCCAGAAACCCTCCGAAGCAGGCTGAAGTAAGAGCTCTTCCTCTGAAGACATCTTAGATACATTAACGGTTCCATTGCCAAGAAGAACCTCCTCGTTTGGTGCTGACTTGAGGTCCTCCTTCTCCTTTTCTTTCTTTTCGTGCATGGAGTCGAAGACAATTTCACAAGATTCCTTCTCCTCGTGTGGAGTTGTGTTCTGCTTCATTACAGTCACGCCGCAGGCTTGTTTCTGTTTTTCTGCAAGGTCTTTGACTTCGTCCACCACAGCAGCCCAAGCAGTGTCCTTCTCTCGAGCCCTTTGGGTGAACAATTCCATATTATTGAGTTTGGCGGCAGGCAGTCCCGAAGCAATCGACTCATCGGAAACGACATTTGTCTGAGCTGGGGTCTTGACAGTTTTTGAGATCTTCGGCTTTCTGATCTTCGAAGACGACCATGCTGCCCAACGAGCCTCATCAGCAAGATCGGTGACCTTCATATCATATTCTGTGGCCTTAAATAAAACTTTCACTGGCTTGGCCAGAGGATCGCTGTCCGTTTCCATTGCCTCAGCAGGTTCGCCTGCTGGGAATGTAGGAACCGTATTGCTATTCTCCTTGGCGACCTCCACCAGAGAGACAGGTTCACTTCCAGGTGATGGAGGAGATGATTCAATCTGAGGAGTCTTCGCCAGGGCACCCTTCTCTATATCCTCGTCTTCTGAGAAATCCCCAACCGAGCTTCCAGCAGGCGTAGCAATGAACTCAAACTCCGATCCACTAGACTCCTCACTCATACTAACAACGGAATCCTTTCTCTTAACCACATGAGGCACCTCGAAACTCTTTACACCGATTTGCGGAAGTGGAAATGTAACATCCTGCCGTGCAAGATGATCCCCCAGTTTTGCCTCTGTTGCCTCAAGAAGCTTTCGCATGGCCTTGGCTCTAGTCGACACTGGCGGATGGCTGTGGAGTTTATTGACCCATCCGCCAGTGAATTTGCGTTGCATAATAGCCGCTTGGTACAAGGTGTCATTTCTAGCTTTGTTCGAGAAGACCAAGACTTCGATGTCCAGACCGTAGAGACATTTGGCATTGGCTGTTGAGGAACATGGTATGTTAGTACAGTATGGTAAGGCTGACGAATGCGGGGGAATCACATACCGAGCACTTGAACTCGACGGTCGGTTTCCGCCATGGTTGTTGATGGTAGCGGAGAGAGATTCTCTCCTGTTCAGTAGTGTGATGTGTTCGACAGATCTAGTAATGAGATTGATGAAAGAGAAAGGAAGTTGGAGGTTGAGAAGTTTCTCGGGAGGTGTTGTTGGCCATAGTCCTACTCGGTCGGAGAGAAGCTAGGCAGACAGCTGTTGTGGCTGACGACGGCGGCGAGCTCCCCACCAACCAAACGAGAGTCGACGCGTTGCACCTTTCAAGCTTGTACATTCAAACCATCGCACCGCCGTTTTTAACATCAAATGTTGTGGAATCCGGCATGATTTGACCTTTACTAATTAGTGAGAAACTTGGAAATTTAGAAGGTGTTGGTAAACTTGGTTTTACTTTTGAGCAGTATTTGGGACCTGCAATATTCCGCCACGTCTTGGCAGCCTCACTTGAACATTCATTTCCACAATAACACTTGATAGAAACTTGCGACAGTTCAGGCCTTGACAATAGACTCAAGTTTGCAAGTGATATCAAAGGATATCTTAACAATTACGATAATTTCGATAACTGCTCAATATGCCCAAAAAATCTCACATCCTTCCCATTCCACATTGCAACACCCTCAGCATACGATTCTGAAATAGTAATATACTTTCCCAGTTGCTCTGGTAGTGTAGGAATAATCTCACCATCAACAATCCACTTCTTGAATGTGAAACTTGCATCTCGCGCTGGTAGGTCAAGGAAGAACTTATTGAAGTATTTCAAGCCAGTCCTCTCGCTCGTGCTAACTTGGGATGCGCGACTCTTTGGTCCAACTGGGATGGTCTCGTGTAGACCGCTGGGATGCCATACAGATGCAAAAGCTGTCTTTGCGATACCTTCTATGTTTGGTTCCATGCTCCAGGAGATGAGAGCCTCGCCTGTTTCGAGGTAGGCCCAAAGTGCGTAGTAGCCGTTTCCGATGCCGAAATCGCCCCATTGTCTTTCGAAAAGGGCAAAGGATTGCTCTTTGTCAATGCGGGCGAGTTTGCCATTAATGGTCAAGGTACCCTCGACACGGATGAAAGGGTTCGCCTGGAAAATGTTAGCATGTTCTTTCGATATCTACGCGCATCTGATGATAAATACCCAATACCAAGACCACCCAGGAGCAGGATCTAACGATCCAGTTTCAAACAACTGAATACCTCCACTACCAGCATAGTAGAAATTTCCACCTGTTGGTCGAACGGTAGCATCCAGCTTGATCCCAGATAGGTCCAACGCAAAGTGCGTATTGGTCCATTTATCGCCATCAGCAGGTGCAATGATGGTTTGCACGTTGCTCTGAACGTACAATCGCTCGGTATCTCCACTACCAGGAATGATGATGGTTCCTCCTCGTCCCGATAGGTCTTGGATATCGTTTAAGGAGACGAATGATCCCACTAGGTTGGAGTTTTTGAGGCCAGCATTGGTGGTGAGATGGTATTTCTTTCCATCTTCGGTTGTGATGAACCAGAGCATGAAGAGACTGAAAATGGTTTATGTTAAGGTACACACCTCATAAGTAGGGATGTATTGACGCGGACTCACTTATTAACACTGGTTGAGCTGGTTGAATGGTGAGTGTTTTTCGAACATCGTAACGATTTGCGTGTGTCTGTACTTGTCAGTCAACTGAATTGGATACCTCATCTAGAGAACCACTCACTCCATCATTTTCAATCGTTGTAGGAGGAAATGATGGAGGACTCCAGGACAGTGTTTCTGGTGATGTTGACATGGTGAATGATTTACAGCGAGGCTAGGAAGGGCTTTGTAGATCACTGTTCTGTGATATGAAATGAGTGGATTTCCGAAAGAGATGAGTGGTATTCTAAAGATTAGCAGTGAAGATACTCTTGCCCTCTTTTGTGAGGAGTCTGTCTCTTTTTATAGTCCGTTCCGCCAAGGACAAGATGAAAGTAAATAACCGGGCTCATCATTATGCTTTAGCACATTTCAGCAATCGAAATGTTGAATTTGTGCTCAAAGCGACGGTGACAGAGATATTCCAGCTCTGCGTAAAACATCAAACTTGGAACGAAATATACTGAGTTCTCGGACTAATATATATCCGGCTTGCACAACGCACGTTCATAACAGAGAATAAATATTATGCATACATAGATGTGTCCAGTCACCGGAAGTGTTGATATGTGCATAGAACTGGAAAGGAAGTGCCGAAAATACAAACATATGCTGGGCCCGCTTGCATAATAATCTTGCGTTCTTGCTTCTATTCGGGATCGATCAAGGCAAAGGATACTGACACCAAGTCTTACGACTGCCAAAGATTGATGTCAAGTATTGCATCAAGAAGCAAGAGACAAAGAAACAAAAAGATAACAGACCTATCATTGGCAGAAATTATGATAAAAAAAGACAACCTTTTCAAGACCAGAGATAGCTCATGTAATGTCAAAATACAACCAACCAGCCACGTGGTACTCTGCGCCATGCCCGATGCCGACCCCCAAACTCGATTACGCCAAACCTATGCGGAGCCCCAGTTTATCCCATTATCATACCTCATTATCGTCAATCTGAAATTTCCGGCTTGGGATCAAGGCTCCCCCAACAGTCTTGCAGTTATATCGCCCATGTATGCTTCCTCGAGCTCGTAGTCTTCCCCGCCATTGCGATCAATTTGCACAAAGTTGAACGCTTCAACCACTCGATCAATGTCAAAGCCCATGTTCACGAATCGGTCGATAAGGTCTTTGTTGTAACCTTGGTATCTACGCTAATTAGCTGTGTACAAGATCAAAGTAGAACACACCCACCTCAGAGCTTCCTCCTGAGCTGCCTCCTCTTCACTAAGAGTTTTCGTTCTTAATTTTGACGTGGCTGGTTCTGGAGCGGCAATAGACCATGGTGTCGTTGAAGGGGCTCCAGCATGTGAGATGGCCCATTCTCGAGCTTTCTTCTGAAATTGCTCTGGGTGATTCATGAGCATGTTTGCCACCTCAGCATCCTGTGGATCCTTGGGCTCTGGAGAGCTGAGAAGTGATTGAAGAGAGAGAAGAGCAGATTTGATGGTCAGAACAGGGGACCATGCTGATCCAATGGTGTCAAGACAGATAGCTCCCTAGTATCTGTCAGTAACGTAAATATATTCGGATAGAGTCTGCACCTACTGTTTGACTGCTAACATTTGGATGCCACAGTTTTGTCTTGAAGTTCATAATTGGTGGGCGAAAAGGGTATTCATTTGGAATCTTAATATCCACAACATAGGTGCCTCCTTCATATGGTGTGTCGGGAGGGCCAGGGAAAGAGGCAGAGAGGTGTGTCAAGTCATGCTCTTGGTTAAGCTGTATCATAATGTTGGAGGCTGAATCCTTCTGGATGTCGTTCAGCTCCTTCTGGACTCGTCGAGTACGATTTGAGGCCATGATGGGAGGATTGTGTTGCGTGTAGCTCCAAGAATCGGAAATACAGAAGGAAAGACGGCAATTTAAGTGTAAAACCAGCGCCCGGTGATTGCTTTATGTGCCGTCCGTTGCTCACACGGGGTAGGTGAATCGCCAGTTCGTGAAGGTCTGATCGAGGCAAGAGAATCGTGTTTCGAGTGTCCACCTATATATGGCCTAACAAAGAACAGTTAGTAGAGAAGATTGAATGTGTGGAAACATTGCGAGGCCAGAATATTGTCTATGAAGGCTTACCGAGTCTTGTTCTGTCGAGGGAGCCTCTTTGTGTGCCTTATGGAGGGGTAGTTTAGAGATCGTGCGATATTGCGTAGTTAAATCGTCACAGGATAAAACGAAATCGATGGGGCGTGAGAGTGAAATTATCTGGTACCACTCGATAAAATGTCTTGCAGCAGACTGATGGTTTTATTCGTAAAGGCACAACGTGGTACCAGTTGCTTCGTCATGTAGAGAGTTTTGGAGCAACAGAAACAGTCCCGCCCAAAGTTCGACCACCTACTGGCCGGATGCCAAGAGATTTTCTGCCAAGCTATGATCGAGGAAGGATGTTTAGTCAGCCAGCGCGCTAGATTCGCGTTGCTGCCGCCTGCGAGTGCATTGGGCAAGCTCCAGGTGCTCGCTCATCTGTTTGAGGAGAGAGACCTGGATCCCGACAAAACAATCTATACCATTCCATCAACATCAAGAACCTCACTTTTCATCAGGATAGCTACGTCGTTCGTAGCGATCTTTCAGCTACAGCACATCCGAGTTTGATAACACCAACTTGCCACAGACTCTGAAGACAACATGGTTAGTTCTGCTGCTGGTCATAAGCTCGAAGGCAATACTAATGAATCTTCCAGGGAAATCAACAATCCGGGCTCGGAGGAGCGCCTGGTCAGGGTGGTGACAACAAAGATGAGAAAGACAAGAAGGTAAGATACACAAAATCTAGAGCCTGGATGATAACTAATTCCATGCCAGAAGGATAAGCCTAAGTACGAGCCACCTCCACGACCAACAACTAGAATCGGCCGTAAGAAGCGCAAGGCTGCTGGTCCCAATGCAGCTGCCAAACTACCTGCCGTCTACCCTACATCAAGATGCAAGCTGCGATACCTCCGAATGCAGCGAATCCACGATCATTTGCTGTTAGAGGAGGAATATGTTGAAAACCAGGAGCGTCTACGCAAGGCAAAGGCCGTCAAGGAAGGCGCACCAGCTGTTGCAAACGCCGATCCCGAGGCTCAGGACCGAAACGCTGATGAGAGAGGCAAGATTGATGATATGAGAGGTAGCCCGATGGGAGTTGGTACTCTGGAGGAGATGATCGATGATGACCACGCTATTGTTTCGAGCACAACCGGACCTGAATACTACGTCTCAATCATGTCTTTCGTCGACAAGGATCTTCTCGAGCCTGGTGCAAGTGTCTTATTACATCACAAGACAGTCTCGATTGTTGGTGTCCTCACTGATGATGCGGATCCTCTGGTCACAGTCATGAAGCTCGACAAAGCCCCAACCGAGTCGTATGCTGATATTGGTGGCTTGGAGACTCAGATCCAGGAAGTTCGGGAGTCCGTGGAGTTGCCATTACTTCACCCTGAGCTTTATGAGGAAATGGGTATCAAACCACCAAAGGGTGTCATTCTCTATGGAGCTCCTGGTACTGGAAAGACTCTTCTGGCGAAGGCTGTTGCAAACCAAACTAGTGCGACTTTCCTACGTATTGTGGGCAGTGAGTTGATACAGAAGTATCTGGGTGATGGACCAAGGCTTGTCAGACAACTATTCCAGGTATGATAATCTTACTTCCACTTTTGGTCAACTACTAACATGTATAGACTGCCGCGGAGAATGCTCCGGCTATTGTATTCATCGACGAAATCGACGCCATTGGTACGAAGCGATACGAGTCTACGTCTGGAGGTGAGCGTGAGATTCAAAGAACCATGTTGGAGTTGCTCAATCAATTGGACGGCTTCGACGATCGTGGTGATGTCAAGGTCATTATGGCTACGAACAAAATTGATACCCTTGATCCTGCCCTTATTCGACCTGGTCGTATCGACCGAAAGATTCTCTTCGAAAACCCTGATCAAGTCACCAAGCGCAAGATCTTCCTACTACATACATCCAAGATGTCTCTAAACGAAGATGTGGATTTGGAGGAGTTCATCAACCAAAAGGACGACCTTTCTGGAGCTGATATCAAAGCGATCTGTTCTGAGGCTGGTCTATTGGCACTGAGAGAACGAAGAATGCGGGTCCAGATGGCCGATTTTAGATCAGCTAGGGAGCGTGTGCTTAAGACAAAGACTGAGGGGGAACCAGAGGGACTGTACTTGTAGGTTAGAGATGGTGACAGGGCAGGATGGCTTGGGCATCATGGCTTCTCTTCGTGAGTTGTATTTTAGCTTTGAGTGATCATAATGGAAGAGAGGTGCGACTCACGTGCATAGACTGCTGACTGACCACTTCCTCTGATGACTTCTGTCTGACCTTGAAATCTGGACCACCTTAACATCCTTCTATATATTGTGAATCAAGACCTCGATACGTTGTCACGAGATCGTGTCAAGCTTTGGTGTCGAAGCTTACCTGTGATCTGCTCAGGTCAACAGGGGTGTTTGAACGGTAGAGTGACGGTTCCTTGGAACTATCAAGCCGCCATCATCACTCTCTTTAACAACTCTGCAAAACCCACGGATTTACTCCGTTCGCGAATCTGACATCACAGCTGTTCCTACCCAATAAGTATAACTTCTTGTCCAAAATATAAGTACATGAATTTGCACAATCAAAAACTCTCCTTTCATTCACATCTTACACTCCCCTCCTTACGTCATCTTCGGCCTCTCATCATTGTCCCTACAAATCATCTCCCACCAACCAGATGTTCAGATGAAGGGGGGGGTCAGTTAACCTTGAATCACAAAGCTTGGAACAAAGGATATATATTCCCTTTACTCGCCCCTCGGTAATACTTAATCCATAATGGCCGGACATCGACGATCAGTTGAGCATTCCCGGCCATCGCTCGACCGCGCTCCCGCAACATCAAATGCGCATTCCCTCTCGCGCGCCGTCCACGAGAGACGCGCCGAGTACACGCGACCCCAGAAACTCAAAATAAAAATTGGCACATGGAACGTCGCTGCATGTCCGGGCACGGAACTCGATCTGCGAGGGTGGTTTGCGGAAGGGAGGGGCATTGATCGCAGATTTGCGGGTTTGGACATTGGACAGGAGGGGCAGTTTGACGGAAATAAAATTGAAAGCCTGGATGTCGATCGGCAGGATGTAAAGAGGAATCCTAAGAAGGAGGGTACGATTCCCGAAGGCGACGAGGCTGTTCTACCTGGTGGTGAAGAAATAGGGTTGTATGTCCTCGGACTGCAGGAGGTAGTGGAGTTGGCGAGCGCGAAGGAGTATATTGGGAGAGTTTACACAGATGACAAAACAGCGATAAAATGGAGAAATACGCTGAAGGAAGCCCTTCCTGCGGGTTATACTTTGATTGTCGAACAACAGCTATCTGGACTTCTGCTATTCGTTTTTGCATCACCGACTCTAGCACCAACTATCAGCTCGGTGAGCACCGTCAGTGTGGGAACAGGCGTTATGGGATATTTGGGAAATAAGGGCGCGGTTACAACACGAATAGTGCTAGGAGAGGCCACTCGACTTGTTTTCGTCAACTCACATCTTGCTTCTGGGAATGATGTGGCACATTTAGAACGACGGTGCTGGGACGCGCAGCAAATTGTACAGCGGACCACATTTGATCCTATAACTTGGGCTGGAGTATTGGATGATAAACAGGAAGTGATTGGGGAAGAGGACTTTGCATTCTGGTTTGGAGATTTGAACTTTCGTTTGGATGGTCTTCCAGGCCATGATATACGAAGGCTTCTTACACTTCATACACGTGGAGAATACGATCTGGAAAATAAGACGAATGCCAAAACAACCGATAATGGAACAAATCTTGGTGGTGCTGGAACTATACACAGTGTCGAGAGCGACGACGATTCCGATGGAGAAGTGTCATACGGAAAAATCCGCAAGGCATCTGGGACAGATGACGATGTCTCCTCAACATATCTCCCGGATCCAGATGATTTCGTTCAAGACCCAGGTCAGGACCCTACATCCCTACAAGCTACCTTAGATTCTCTGTTGCCTCATGATCAATTACGGCACATGCAAAAGAAGAGGAAGGCTTTTTATGATGGGTGGAGGGAAGGTCCAATACGATTTTTACCCACCTACAAGTACGATGTTGGCAGTGTGGGAACCTTTGACTCAAGCGACAAGAAGCGCCCTCCAAGTTGGTGCGATCGCATTTTGTACAGGACAAGAAGGGATAAACTAGAGTATGATGGAAAATCCCAAGAAGAAGAGCTTGCGAGGATCAAAGATGCAGAGATGAAAGCCAGAGGAATAGACCAGGCAGTCGAGGACGATGATGTTCTATTTGACTACAACCCAGACGATGATGGAGTGGACGAAACAACACATCAGAACGATACCTACGCTGAGTATGATGAGGAATACGACGATCAGGCAGAAGAGGTAGTGACAAAGGAAGGATTTCTGGACAGGATACATTTGGATGTCTACACTTCACACCAGAGAGTGCTATCTTCAGATCATAAGCCGCTCAACGCCATATTTACGCTTGATTACGATGCTGTCGTCCCCGAACTAAAATCGAAAGTTCAACAAGAAGTTGCTCGGGAACTAGACAAGTCAGAAAACGAAAATCGACCTGGAATTACAATCGTAATTGAGCAGAATCCAGAAGATGAAAGTGATGACGAGCCCCAAGAAGCCACAATTTCTTCGAAGGAACATCTACAGCATGTTGAGAGTGTGAGCTTTGGGCGTGTTTCGTTCTTACAGAGAAAATTACGCAACATAACCTTGGCGAATACAAGTCAAGTGCCTGCAAAATTTGCATTCGTAGGAAGGCCAGATCCCTCTGGGGGAGAGGAAAACATTGCACCTCCTTGGCTCACTGTTCGCTTTGTTGGAGCAGAAACAGATGACCACGAGTATGAGCTGGTGGACTCGAAAAAAGAGTTGACACTCAATCCCGGAGAGACCGTGAATACCATATTGGAGCTTTTGATTGACGATCTCAGCCTGGTCAGGGATCTGAACCATTGTAAGGCGTTACTTGATGATGTGCTCATTCTCCGTGTCACAGATGGCAGAGATCACTTTATCCCTATCCGAGGCACTTGGCAGCAATCCTGTTTTGGACGCTCAATCGAAGAGCTAATCCATATTCCAGAGGGGGGAGTAAGAGCACTCCTGCCAGCCCGCAAAAGCAGCAAAGACAGCGCACCTGTCAATCGTGGGCAGGAAGTCTGTTGGTCAGCCCCTCGGGAGCTATTCAAACTCACCGAGTCAATCGAACTTCTCGCAACTAGAGTCGTGGCCGATGCCAACATGCTTGAAAGCACTCAGCTCCCATTGGAGGTAGCAGGCTGGCCGTTTGACTCCAAATCCTGGCTTCTCAAAGATCCTCTGGTGAGAGAAAATCATAGACACCGCGTATTGGAAGCCTTGGACACAGATAAGGATATTGGTAGCTCTTTCCCAGCTGAGGTACCTGCAATTGAGCGTATCGAAATCACATCAGAAGTACTACTCGCCTTCTTAGCTGGAATCACAGATGGGATCGTCACATCAGAACTGTGGTCCAAGATTGAAGCGGACTATACGGCCAAACCCCTCACCGACGTTGAAGATATCAAAAACTGGATTCTGGATGTCCTCTCCACTGCCCCAAATCACAACATCTCCTTCGTCTTTCTCACAAGCATGTTATGTCGCGTCGCAGCAGAGATGGCACCAGTTCCAAAATCAGGCTGGCGAGCAAGCGCAAGAAGCAGTATCATTAACGTGAGGAGAAGTCTGAGTTTGCGCAATCGAGGTGTGCAGAAGGAGGCTGTGGGGACTAATGATCCGGCTGTTGTGAGGAGGGAGGCAGTAGAGAAAGCTTTCGCTGAAGCATTCGAAAGCGTGGTGTTTAGAGGGAGTGAAGATAAGGGTCCTAAGGATAGGAAGATAGCAGAGGAGAGAAGGAGAGTGATTCTAGAAGCATTTCTGAAAGGCGGGAGGGATACATAGCGCAGCGACTGATAGATCTGGATAGTTGTGTAGGTAAACAAGAATGACGAAATTATACGTACAATTAGATAGTGGCATCGAGCATATACGTACCCAGTTATTTAGTTAAACGTGATGACGCTCGAGAGTCAACTTCAAACCACCAACCCCGTTTTCTTGAACTGTAGGTTATGAATAACTCAGTTGTGACATCTCTTTTTAGCAACCTCCCTCTGAAGTTATAAAGCATCAAAGCAATAAGAGAAGTTATCGAGTCAGTATTCATGCTTCCATCAAATCATATTCTAGAGCAATACCTCAATCGAGCCCACAATTGTAGCCCAATCCTTCCTGATGCAAGTCGACCATGTCCAACTTTTGATACCAAGACAACGCCCTTTCATTGGTGTTCCACCCGAACATAACCACCTATGATTCGCTCACAGGCTCGGGTAAACTTCGGGTCCATGCCGTATTTTTGCATCAAAGAGAGATGGATGAGAAATCTAGGTACCAACTTGATGTTAGCTGTCCGAAGTACAGTAAGGTTAGGCAACCGAACACATACCACGTCCTTGCTAAGGTTTTCTCCTTCAAATTATCATATCGTGCTTTCAAATGTTGCTTTCAAATTTCCGAATCCGACTCCTTTCGTGGATTACAAACAAGTCATTTAATTGGTCAAAACTTATTGTCTTGGCTTGAGAGAGTTTCTACTCACTCTTTCGCATGCGGCGTTACGCAGGTGGGAAGTCTTATGTCCATTAAGTCCACTGTTGCTTAGCGAAGTGCAGCATCCCCATACCAGCCAGACACGGGAGGATAGCCTATTTTGTGATTACCAAATCTAAGTTGCACTATGCAGAGGAAAGGACATATCGGAGTTTTGGGTTGGTTCGATGGTCTGTGCCCCGGAAGTTGCATGAGGTGGGATTGCTTGTAGCTGTTGTTTGGGGAAGTTGCTGAAGCTGCTTCCTAGATTGTGGGGGAGGTCATTGGGAATATAAAATACAATGGCAGCGTCGAGATGTCGGAATTATTCTCAGAGTATCTCTCACTTTCACTCATCCTCACCTAGATTTTCAAGTCTAGCACAATCCTCGATCGCAAGCTCCGCAAGAAAAAGAAAGCAACATCAGCTCTTCTCAATCGCGACTTCCACTTCCCAACAAAACTCTCACACAAAATCAAACTTCAACACCAAACATCACTTCTCAACTTCTCAAAACCACCTCGAAAATATGGCTCTTTTATCCTCCCGATATGCCGCTGTGCACAAGGACGTCAAAGGTCCCGGTGACGCACGTCCAACAGCCCTCCAAATTATCAAAGACAATGACATGATCAACGGCCTCAAGGGCAAGACCATTCTCATCACTGGTACTTCATCCGGAATCGGCATCAGCACTGCACAGGCCCTCTATGAAACCGGCGCGACGCTGTTCCTGACTGCTCGTAATTTGCCTAAGCAGCGCGAGGCACTCGGCGAGACGTTGTTGTCTAGTGACCGGGTGCATTTGTTGGAGATTGATCAGACTTCGCTGGCGAGTGTGAGAAAAGCAGCCGAGGAGTTCAAAAGCAAGAGTGATCGCTTGGACATTTTGATCTGTAATGCTGGTATAATGGCTGTCCCTACTGTGGTGAAGACGGTTGATGGATTTGAAAGCCAATTCGGTGTTAACCACCTCTCTCATTTTCTCCTCTTTGAGCTTCTGAAGCCACTGCTTCTTGCTTCGTCGACTCCAGAGTTCAACTCGAGAGTCGTGATGGTGTCGAGTTTGGGCCATCGTGGATCAGGGATTTTTGTTGGCGATTACGGATTTGAAAAAGAAGAGTATACCGAATGGAAGGCTTATGGACAGAGTAAGACGGCTAACATTTACATGGCGAATGAGATTGAAAGGAGGTACGGATCCCAGGGTTTGCATGCTAATAGTCTGATGCCTGGAGGAATCATGACTGGTCTGCAGCAACATATTCCAGAGGAGACGCGCGTGGTATGGAGAGAGTTCGTAGGGTTGAAAACTCTGGAGCAAGGCGCTGCTACGACTGTTCTTGCTGCTGTCGGAAAAGAGTGGGAGGGTGTTGGCGGAAAGTACTTGTGAGTTTTGCTCTTCCGTCTCTGATACTTGTGTTTGGTGGAATCCTTTACTGACTCGGTTGTCTTCCAGGGATGAGTGTCAAGAAGCACAGGAATTCAAAGGCGGCTTGTACTCTGATGCTGGCTGGGCTCCGCATGCATGGGACAAAGAGAAGGCTGAGAAGTTGTGGGAAGATAGCTTGGTTATGGTCGGTCTCAAAAAATGATTGGGGAAGACCACCAAGATTGAGAAAAGCTTCTCAAAAGCTTCGGTGTTTGACAGAACAGTACTGTGCAATTATTTGTTAGCTTAAAAACAATTCAAGTGTTCCCTCGGAAATATTTCATCCCAAACGAACCTCATCTCGTCTCAACAGCCAAAGGTTTCGAAGCTTCCCAACCAGGACCCTACTTCTTTCGCCTCATTATTCAAGCTCTCCCAACGTCATTATTTCTCCGAAAGTCCCATCCACTTACCAAGCAGTCGCGTATAGTTTCAATATTAGGGGAAATCCCAGAAGATGTCGACGTAGCGGAGAGATCCGCGGGCCCATCCGTTTAGCGAGTTTGAGATATCAGAGCCGCATTGAAGGCCAAGCGAGTTCTTATCTTTGCGCTTTGAGTCCAAATGTGGTCTTGAAACAAAGTAAACTAGGTGTTCCTGTATCGGATGTATCCGGGAAAGGATTTAAGTGGTTAAAGAGAAAACTCGGAGACACTGAGGGTGGTGGACGACAACCACAACCACCACCGCCAGGGATAAAGTGTTGTTGTGGATCTTTCATATTTCTGAATTTCTGACAATTTTTTTGACGATCGACGAGTTCACGGCGCATTGTTGCATTGCTAGCCAAGTGCTGAGAGGCTGTGTTCAGGTGGGTTGCATTCCACATTGTTCGACAGCGCTGCCATGGGTTGATTTCTTGGTGTTGATGAACCATCTGTATATGATAAACGAGTAGGTTGTTGTTTGCGGCGTTGCCACTTTCTTTCTTTTCCTTCTGTGCATCACTACTCTTTCCATTAGCAGTCATTTGACCCAGAGGTGTTTATTTTCGAACAAACAAACCTTTTCAACATCTTACTTGTAATCGATCGACATAATGCGGTTCTCTCGGCCCAACTCCCTCACGACGAGATCATCAAGATCTAAAATTTGCTCTTCCATCTCAAATTACCCCAAAATTCTCCTCATTCTTCGAGTACTCCAGTTCATCCTGGCCTTCATCACACTCAGTATTTTTGCCGCCTATCTCGCCGAACTCCCCACCGTCATCACCCGCTCAAATGGCATTACAATGGCGGTCATTGCAACCTCGATAGTTTACGTCACTTTCACCCTCATCTCTGCATGCTGCCTGCCGTATCCTTCATACATTTTGTCGGTGGTCATGTCATTTTTCGACTGGGCGTTTGCGGTGGGATATGTGGCTGTTGTGGTGCTGGTCAAGCCGACGAACAAGTGTGGTAGACGTCGTACTGTCGAGTTGAAGAGGAGACGACAAAAGAGGAGATTGAAAAAGAGACAGCAGAATGATGTGGTGGTAGAGGACGATGATAGCGACGACGACGACGATGATGTTAGTACAACAAGTGGAGGAGCTGGTGCATCTCAAACACCAACACCAACAGCAGTCCCCCCGCCACCACCGGGAGAAACATTGGTACCAACGCCGATAGCAACGGCCACATTGACCGATGATTCCCCTCAGTCGACTGGTATATTGACTAGGCCATCAGATTCCCAGTCAACTTCAGTTCCAGCTCAAACATCTTCATTGGCAACCCAAATCTCAGTAGGGCCGACTCCAACGATCAATCCATCACTCGGCGGGTCAATAGGCTTGCCCACCAGCATCTCAACTGGTGCAAACGGCTTGCCATCAGGACTGACGAGAGTTGAAACGCCAGCAAAGGTTGAAATCGGGATATCCAATGGCGATTGTCGTTTAGCCATGGCGGTCTTCGTTTTGGCTATCATTAGCGTGTAAGTTTTTTATCAGCTGAGGAAAGAGGGATATTTCACTAACATGCGATGGCAATAGACTCCTCTACGCAGTTTCACTCTTCGTTCCATGTGCTTTGAAGCCGAAAGAACAGGTCCAGGCGGCGGTGCTTGAGAAGAAGTTTGTGGAGAGCGATAGCGATGATTGTGTTCATGATGCGCCGTTAGCAACTTGGAGTCGTCCAGTTCACATGGCTACTCCAGCGCATGCGGCTGTCTGATGATAACAATTTTTGGGGTTGTAGATTTATAGACTTGCGTATTGATGGCTTCATCTGCGTGATAGGAATTTTGGAATACAAAAATGGACTTCTTTTTCGTATTATGTGATGGTTAATGTTGCAGAGGAGGAAGCCGGAGAAGGAATTTCAATACAGTCACGTTACAGTGGGTGTCGGACTTAACCTCAAGCAAAAGCCATGAGAAACAGACACTTGAAGGCTACTTGCAACACCTTGAAAGAACTCCTTTTTATCTGAAACTGTGTTCGGAATAGTCCTATAGACATGCTCATTCGTTTTGCTGATGGAGTCTTGGAAGACCTACTGTATCATTTGGGCTTTGCTTTTTCGGTTACACTACTGGAGTTGGGTGTGTATTTGGGTTGCACGACATCCATCACCCACTGGTTGATATGCCCAGGCTGCTGGTTTGTTGATTTTCGCTTATTCCCTGAATTGACTCCACGATTTGCAGGTGATTTTGCGTAAGATTTTACGAGATGAACAAAACAATTGACTGCCAAATTTGGCATATTTGAAGGATCTAGTCTAGCTCGAGGTCCCCACCCCAGCAATGTGGTCTCAAATATGCTGAGGTTGGAATTTCTCAGCACTTGCAACCCCTCAGTCCATCTTCCACTGAAAGATGGGTTATTTCTCAGCCGGTTGTGTGTATATTTGAATTAAAACGGTTTTATTCCAGTCGTTACCTTGAAGTCAGATTCTGTCAAGAATCGATGTTTTGGATACTATAGCTTGTTGGAAATTACGACTTGTTTTATCCTCACGCTCCCACATGGCTCTCCTCCTTTTGGGCTTCACCGTTCTCCTGGTCCTTCTCCTCCGGCCTTTCATCAACAACTACATCACCGCAAGGAAAATCGGCCTTCCAATTCTCGTTACTCCTCTTGGTTTGCTAAACCCCGTCTGGCAGTTGGGAGAACAGTACATCACACCAGTTCTCAGAGCTCTACCATTCGGACTGGGCAGTTTTGTCGAGTACAGTTCTCTCGTATCACTTTTCCACGACCGCTACTATCGCCATGCTCGCCTTGGGGATGCTTACACGGTCGTCAGTCCAACCGAAGTGATCGTTGTCATCGACGACGCTGCCGCTTGCGAAGATATTCTCACTCGTAGGAAAGACTTCATCAAATCAGAACTTATGTACAAACCCCTGGAGATCTTCGGACCAAATGTAGACACCCTGAACGGAGAAGACTGGCAACGACATCGCCGACTTACCGCGCCACCATTCAATGAGAAGAACAGTAACATTGTTTGGAAGGAGACTCTCGCTCAAGCTGATGGGATGCTGAAGAGTTGGATGCGTGGTGGTGGGATTGTCACGTCCACTGAAGCGGATACCATGACTTTAACACTCCATGTGTTAACTGCTGCGGGTTTTGGAAAGACATATCCATTTGATGGTGGCTTATCAAAACCTGCTGATGGATACTGTTACACTTACAAAGACGCTTTGCAAACTTCTCTTCGGGATATTTTCCTCTCATTTGTGTTGGTGAACATCTCATTGCCATCGATGATTCTTCCGAAGAGAGCCCTGGAAGTAAAGAATGCCCTCATTGAGTTCAAGAAGTATATGGTGGAGATGTTGGAGAGCGAGCGACGAGACATTGATCGCACTGAGCTACAAGACAACCTCATGAGTGTTCTTGTTCGATCGGCAGAGCAAAATCAATCTGGAAAGAGACGCGGCAACCTGACGATGACCGATGATGAGATATTTGGCAATCTTTTTATCTTCAACATGGCAGGATATGATACAACGTCGGGTGTAATTGCTCATTCTATCGTTATGTTGGCTGCGCATCCCACTTGGCAGAAGGTATTTCTTTCCAACACTTCCCTGCCTCGGATCCAGTCCAGAGAGAAGGCTAGACCTGTCAAAACAAGGTGGAAAATAATTGACAACCAGCCAAGATTTCTTCCTTGGTCTCCTATCCGGGAAACGTTGTAGATTGTAGGTTCGCATGCTGACGCTCCATAGTGGGTTAACGAGGAGTTGGATGAAGTACTCGGAGGTGATGATCATAGGACGTGGGACTACACAACTCTGTTCCCTCGATTAAGAAGGTGTTTGGCAGTAATGGTACGCCCAACCCTCAACTTCAATCACTTGTCACTGACACACCCAGTATGAAACCCTGCGACTCATTGGAGCCGTACCATTCATTCCCAAAAACACCGGTCTTTCTCCACAGACCGTGTCCGTCAACGGCAAAGACATACACATGCCACCAAACACATTCATCTATCTCCAACTCGCGGCCCTCCACAACAGACCCGACTATTGGGGATCCGACTCGATGAGTTGGCGACCAGACCGCTGGATTGATCCAACTGCCGAAGAGGGTCTCATTGAGCCACCAACTGGAACCTATTTCCCGTGGTCAGGTGGACCTCGAGTCTGTCCTGGAAAGAAGTTCTCGCAAGTGGAGGTCGTTGCTGCTATTGCCTATCTGTTTCGAGGTCATCGTGCTGGACCAGCACTGGAGCCTGGGGAAACCAGAGAGGATGGCTCAGCGAGGCTTTTGAAAGATACCATTCGTGATTTTGGCTTGACGATGACGATCAGATTGAAAAATCCTGAGAAAGTGAAGCTGATTTGGGAGAGACGGTCATAGATGTTCACGCCAGTTACTTTGGGAAGTCGAAATTTGGATATCCGTACGTTTGACCAGGAATGGCATATATCTCAGACTGGAGTTTCAATACTATAGGTGTGTTCTGTACTTCAAAGCCAGACATTTTGATACCGTAGTAGCAATAGCAATGTGCGCAGATCAAGAGGATACAGCACCTTCTCATAAAACTTCCGCAAGCCCGTCCTTCATTCAATTCATCCAAACGAATCCATCGTCCCGTCGCAGCCACAAGTTTGCAAGTTTCCAAGTTTGCAGGAAAGTTTCATTGGTTGTCACCCTTTCGTTTTTACCCGATCAGAAGTTTACGCCGAGCCGAACGATGCACGCCGCTGACACTTTCCCATCTCTTTCGGTTCACCGTGGATGGAGGCGACAGGGGAGCAGCGGTTGAATCTTGGACAAGCTTCCGTCCTTCACTTCAGCCCTACAGTCTAGATAAACGGCTGCAGATGTGACGGCCCCCAACACAGCAGCTCACAATCTTTGAAACCGCAGAACTACCATCGCTGAGCTGACAAAAAGACAAGAAGTTCACAAACGATGATTTCTCCATATCTCGCCGCCGCTGCTCTGGCAATTGCATCACAAATTTACCTCTCTCCGATTCCAGAAGTCTCAACCGTCAAAGTCGTTCTCGCCTATTTCACCGCCAACATAACTCTCGCCGCCTCTCTCTTAGCTTCTTCTTCTCCAACTTTCTCCCACTTGCTCAACCTCGTTTCTCGAGTCATTGCGCTCAACACCACCTTCCTCTTCACAGCCACCGCCCTCACCCTCATCCGCCGTCTCTACTTTTCACCACTCAGCAAATTCCCTGGACCTCGTCTCGCAGCAGCATCCAAACTCTGGGCAGCGAATGAGTACCGTCTCGGCCGCCACTCTCTCACAGTGAAAGAGCTGCACAGGAAGTACGACAGTGATATCGTGCGCATTGGCCCGAATGAGGTAAGTATTCGTCATGTGGATGCCGTGGAGAAGATATATAAGGGACGATATACGAGGGGGACTTTCTATGAGGTTGGCGCTGTGAATGGAGAGTTTAATTTGAATACGACAAGGGATAACAAGATTCATGCTATTTGGCGGCGTGTCTGGTGAGTTTTGAACATCAACTAGGTGGTTCGGTGAGAACGAAAAGAAATTGATGTTTCGGACATAGGGAACGAGCTTTCGTGACGGGAGAGTTTAAACATTATAATCCACGAGTAGAACATCATGTTTCGGTCTTGATTAGAGTCTTGCGCGATGCCAAGGGCATGGAAGTCAATATATCCAAGGTTATGGATAATCTCGTCTTCGACATGTACGTTTTATCCATCCACGTGTCTCTCTCTATTCCAGCTCGTGTATGATCCATATTAACAACTTTCTTCCCAGAATGACAGATCTAAGCTTTGCTCACGAATCAGGAATGCAAGAAGGGCAAGGCGATAGCTCTTACATGGACTTCATCCATAAATACATGAACATCGTTGGCGTGCGTTTTCCTCTTCCGTCTTTTGTTTCCCCAGATCTCAGAAAAATCACCTGACACTTCCTTCATTCTCCAGCCCGTTGGATCCCTCCGTAACCTCTGCCAACTCCTCATCTACCTCCCTCAGTCCGCAGATCTTAAAGCCTTTCGCGCTTATGGCGACAAGCTTGTCGCCACCCGTGAAAAGCTCGGTACCTCTCGAAATGATATCTTCAGACACCTGCTCGCTGAAGACACTGTCACCAAAACCCGTTTCACCCCCGCCGAATTAAATTCCAATGCTAATCTGGCCATCGTGACAGGCGCTGATACAACTAGTAGCACACTTGCACAATGTATCATGGAACTTGTCAAGAACGAACGTGTTTTCAAGAAACTGCAAGCCGAAATTGATGGGTTGAGTGGTGAAATCACCACGGACTCGGTCAAGAATTTGCCGTATTTGAACGGTGTGGTAAACGAAGCCATTCGTCTCTTTAACCCCGTCCCAACAGGCGTTCAAGCGACTGTCTCCTCAATTGGCACAACCATAGCAGGCGCCTCTCTGCCCCCAAACATCCAAGTGCAAATCCCACATATAGTCCTCATGACCGATCCCCGCTACTTCCCGCAACCAGAGGAATTCATGCCAGAGAGATGGACGGATGAGAGGAGTGATATGGTGAAGGAGAGGAGAGCATTCATCCCGTTTGGCTTTGGTGTACATAGCTGTGTTGGGAAGCAATTGGCACTAAATGAAATCAGGTTGGTGCTTGCGAGGATTGTCGGGGCGTTTGAGGTTGAGAGGGGGGAGAGTTGGGACGAGGTGAGATTTAGGAGGGAGTGGATGGATTTTGCGGTTTTGAAGATTGGGGCTGTTTGGGTGAGGTTTGTGGAGAGGTCGTGCTGAGGTTGGAAGGAAGGGAGTGAGTTAAATTAACTGTCGGTCGGGGGTGATTGATGTGATTTGATAGCGAAAAGTTGCTGGACAAAGTTTCCCTTCCTAGCAGAATAAGTATATGGTCGAATGAAAGCCAACATTCGCGAGTCTCGATGAGCGAAACTTACTGATGCGCAGCTCAACATATGACCCACTCGCAAGTCAGGAGCACAAGGAGTAACAAACCGATACCAGAAAGCCCTCCCTGACATATAGTAAAGGAGAATGCGGAAGAAGATCTTGAAAATGCTTGGTGTAGTATATTTCTTTATCTCAAACGGTCTACACTCAATACCGTGTAATTCTGGGCGAAGGACTCGATCTTGAAACAGATACATTAGCCAAGGACTTTGCATAGGACTCTTTAGGTCCATGTACTTGAGATCACAAGGCGACCTATGGTTTGGGGACTTTTTCAGTCCATTCCATTTAGACCCCCTCCCGGCATGACTTACTGCCGTGACCCTTGATGTGCCAGCACTTGGCACATCTTCTGGTCTAGGGAGTCCTGAGACCTCATATCCAAATCTGAGGATTGAAAACCTTGGTTCTCCTTCTCTAAAAGTCCTAGTTCCTGGCTCCATAATCGCCTGTGATTGCCTTCCAGCTGGCAAAGCACCCAAAAGTGATCCAAAGCTTTTGTCTTGGATGATTTACATGCCAACCCTTACACGTGAGCCCAGCCATTCCAGATGAGAACTTGCATCTCATTGATTAGACAATAAGTTCCAGGCTCATCAACATTCTTCTTCTGTGCACGACTCGTCTCATCCCGCCATGTCTGCAGTCGACTACGCACAACATAACGTTCCGACAGTCGACGTCCAAATCCAACCAGTCGCGCGAATCGGTTCCCCCAAATTCCCCAGAATTTCTCGCTTCGACTGGGCCAGGAGCCAGTGGCTGGATTTACCACTTTCTCGGCTTCGCCATTATATCCAACTCGCACATTGGGATTGAGCCAAACGCCACGCGAAGCTGTTAGCGGGTTGTCGGCATGTATGAGACAGCACTCTGACCCTTCTAGGTGATGTAGTGCAAGACTATCTGATATACCTCGAAAACGGAGGGGTTGTTCTTCGTAAAAGGGGTCGGCTTGGAAAACAATGATGCCATTCCAGCATGATTTAACTGGCACTGGATTGTTGTATATCATGGCCCCTCGAGATTCTCCAGCCAGGAAGAATGGCCATGTTTGTGTTACTGCTTTTGCTCCGGATATGTCACGGAGGGCGAAAGTATCGTAGTAAGTAGGAGGTTTAGAGAAATCGAGTGAACAGGCCGCAGCGTATTCGCCATTTCTTGTCCCAATCAGTGTGGTAACATCTTCTGTCTAGGAGAAAGTCATGTCAGTATATACGGTTTATGGTTGCTGTATGGAGTGCTTACCGTAAAAGCAACATCGTTCAACCACAAGACTTTGTCGAACGTCCGTCTTGGGCCGTCTTTTCCTTCAGCCAGACTTTTTAATCTCTCCATAACTTTGTTACGTATCCCTGCGAGGTATGGTATGCGTCGTAGTTCGATTTCTCTTTTTCTGCCAGTACGTATCCACCCCTCCTCGTCTGGATCTGGTATGCGCTCACAATCGTCCTTGTGTGTACGTTCACTTAACATTATAGACCTGGGCACATTCAGCTTCTCCAGCTCCGCTTCCAGGTCCCTCAATGCTCCTTTTGTGTCATCCCAGCTTCCACTCTCCTCAATTGAGATATATACATTCTCAGGGCCGTAGTATTTGACCAAATCCAACACAGCTGCCGACCAATGTGACCTGATGATCAGTTCGTTATTCCAGTGCATGCTAGCAATGAAGATCCGTTCTCTCTCGGCTCGTGGAATGGTAGATGGGGAAATTCGAGTCGAGGGCGCAGTTCTAGCGACTTTAAAGATGAAATCGAGGGTGAGGACCAGAGAGAGGACGAGGACGAAAGCGCGCAACCAGCGACGCCGTACGCGTGCTGGTCGGCGGAAAGGGCTGAGAAACATTGTACGAAGTGGTGCATTATTCGCACCGTTGTACTTGGGTTTGGGAGAGTACCTCCTCCTGTAGACTGGGAGCTCCATTATTATTGTTGTCAGCTAAACGAGGCCTCAAGCTGGGCAGGAGGCTGAGGCTATGTGGATGCTACCGCAGCGCGTACCGACCCGAACAGCCGGAAGCTTGCACCCGAGATATCCGAATTACTGGTCCAGTAAGAGTGAACAGCATTTCAGATGTTGGAATTGGGGTATTTGGTGGTTGTTTGTGATGTCGTCCATGTTCTTAGGGTTCTGTACAGATCAAGGGGAATAGCTGTCGCGCCAAGCGAACATACACCTGAAACTCTGCAGCAGTGGCTTGGCACGTACATTTAACTCAACA
>JBAMDN010000684.1:0-39676 GCA_037074945.1 Tetracladium marchalianum | reverse complement strand
AAAGAGCAACCTACATGATCTGAGCATTGCCCTTGCAGAAATGGACGGCGGCAAAATTCCTCAGATTTCCCTTGGCCCCAATGAAGAAGACATGCATATTCCCATGTCTCTCACAACCGAGTGGATCAACTGTAAGTGATCTTCTTGCGCACGCTATCCATTATGTACTAAAATAACGCAGATACTACAACGGTTATTCGTTCCGAATTCTTCTTTGACTTGTTCGACTGGGACTTGATTCCCCAAATCCCAACCCTGATTCACTCACCATTCATCAGCCTGGACTCTTCCATACTTGTAGTATACTATATCATCCTATACGCTGGCTGGATGGGAACTGGGAAATCACCGAATGAAACGGCGATCGCAGAGAAATTGTATGCAAGGTGCTTAACCTTATGGAAGAAATACGAACCTAAAAAAGAGACTTTGATAGCTCGACTACTCGGCGCTTGCTGGATGGTAATCTTGTTATCCTCTTTTTTGCTGGGATTGATCTGACTGAGAGAAATACAGACGTGGATGGCAACAGACAATCTTGACATCAATGGAGCTTGGAACTTCCACGTTGAGGCGTGTCGAGTAGCCCAGGAACTCGGATACCACCAACTTGACAATGTCGCACACCCTATCAACCACTTGGGCGACAAAATCGAAGTCAAACGAAAAGGGTTTTGGCAACTTGTGCATACGAGTTATCTGTTCCGTCTGACATTCGGGAAGCCAATACTGATCAAAAATTTCAAGGTCAATCTTCCATCGTTGATCACAGCAGGGGATTCCGGTGACAACTCGCTTGGAGATATAACTTTTGTTGTGACTTCGAGAATTGCATTCATCATTACCGAATTCTTTGCTGTTGTAGATATGAGTCCGGGACATGATATCAGCATTTTGGACGGCAAGGTTGAAAGACTATGCGATGAGATTGAATCCATTCTCGTCGAGTGGAAGATTGTGTGTCATCTTTACCCCGCCTTAAATGACAAAGATCAGTGTTGACGATCGACAGGAAATATTTTTGGCAAGCCATGCCAACGATCCAATAGCAACTTGGATGCTCGGAGATCTCATGTAAGTTACTTCTCGCAAAAGGTCTTGGTCGACTTTGTAGGAACGAGAAAGTCACACTCTGTGACTATAATGCTTGTAACATCTGTTTACTGACACAAATACGAGAATTCATTCCTGCGCAGCAATCATCTTGATTCAAGCTCAATGGTATGGAAAGAGAGCGCAAAATCTTACCGTCGAGCGCTCCCTACTCGCCGCAAGCAAACTCATCAAGGCATTCAATGTCATCGCTGCATCCGACACGCTGATGGGCTCGATGTCTCTCGCGTAAGCCAACAACTCTCCCCTCTGTCCAGTACCCCGCCCAACCCCTCTTTGCGTTTGTCGACCATCGAAATCTAATCGTAATTCTCAATTTTTTATAGTTTTGTTAGGACCGCATTCAATCATAGCCATCGTCGCACTCTGTTGCGCTCTGATCGATGATTATGACTCCGACCGCAAGCGTCATGATAGAATCCAATGTCGAAAAGACCTGCGGATGGTACATGAGCTGTGCGTGGAATCGAGAAGGCTCAGCGAAGTGAAGGGCACGCTTGAGGGCCCGAGAGTTGCAAGTAATAATTTGTTGGATGCGCTGTGGAAGATTATCGGGACTGAGTTAGATCGTGTTGCATAATCTCGCCGCTGGTTTACATTTGTAAGTTCGAAAAGATTTGTGAGAACGATCTAGAGCCATTGCAAAATCGATGTCGGGTTTTGGGTGCAATTTGGAGTTTCAAGATGAACAAATAGAATGAAAAGCCCAAGCTCAAATCAATGTGGTATGTTGCTGCACCAATCGATCATGTGACTTCTTTTCAAATATCTTGACAAGTTAATAACAATCGCTATATTGGAAGCTAGTAAATCCACCTTATAGTTGCCTTGTATATTCCACGGGACCCTTATAAACATGCCTCGCCTTAAACACATAATAAATCATGGCCACTGCCATCGTGACGCCCGTGATCAAAATATTCCAATTCATACTCTCAGCAGTAGGATGCGTCGTCAACGGGAAGAACGGGAAAACAAACGCCAACACCAAAAAACACAGTGCCACGGTGTTGACGTAGATGCCACCTCGTCCAAGCGCGAAGCGAGAGGGGAGGAGGGGTTCTTTGACAAGCCTTTTGCGCAGCATGCAAGCGATGGGAATGATGTAGGATGCTACGGTACCGACTGCACCGATGGAGACTATAATGTTGAATGCAACAGCGGAGCCGATGATGATGAGGGAGAGACAGGTGCTGATTGTGAGCGTGGCGAGGATGGCGTTGAGGGGGATGTCCCAGCCTGGTCGGACCTGGGATTGGTTATTAAGATGTTGTGTATAGGTAATTAAAGTGGTCACATACATATCCTAGAGTCTTGGAGAAAGGAAGACCATGATCACGGGCGAATGCGAACAGTTGTCTCGAAGCGGTTGTGACGAGATTGACGGCTGCGAAAAGAAGAAGAACTGCTACGACGGCTGTCAAGATGGATGTGGCGACTCGAGATTGGGTCGCGTTTAGCAGCACTTGAATATAAGGCTGGCCAGTCGTGGTGGTCAGGATATTGTCGACGTCTCCTAGTGTTGACATGATAGTGACAGTCATCACGAATCCCTGGGATTTAGGTCAGCATATGGAACACTTGATTGTAAAAGACAAAATGTCCAATTAGGCAGCCAAGATGTAGTTCATATTCTTTGGAGTTAATGGAAATAAGAAGGAAAGAGGTTATACCATGATGTAGTTGACAAGTGCAGTGGCAACCATCGAGCGAGGGAGAACATAGGAGGCATCCTTAAGTTCTTCCGAGAGATGACAAGCAGAATCGGAGCCTATCAGAGAGATGATAGGGCCTGTCATGCCAACAAGACACGATAGACCAATATTGCCCCAATTGCCGTTATCCTGGAACTCGGTAAAGACAACCTTGGGATCGGATCTAGGAGACATGACCCAAAGTACAACGAGGAAAGCAAAGAAGCCGAAAACGTGCAGAAAGATTATGGTACCCTCAAGGAGAGGTAGCTTGCGCACTAGAACTGTGTTCCATAGAATCGCAAAAACGACGATAGCAATGACCTACAAACAAAATTAGCTGCGATTCTCATACAAAATGGAGAAATGGAAGGGCTTAGCAGGAAGCATCGCCAAGCCTTATCGGTCTTTCTACTTTGGTTCCCAGCTATAGAGTACCCCTAGGATAGGATTGGCTACATACGAACAATGTACTGTGCCATCCCTTTATGACATATGACGCCATGTTTACGGCGATTAGGCCTTGGAATTGTTGAGCACTAGCGAACGAGATTGAAGCCATGGCCACTTGCCAACCGATCACGGCAAACCATCCTAAATTGTTAGCGAGGATTCTGATAGAGAAAGCGTTCTATAGCAATACTCCTAGAAATAATTGCACATAAATGGTAGAGAATTAGGTGACTCACCAACAGTGTAAGAGAGAAACTTTTGATAATTCGGAGGAGCAAGTTCAGAGACCCAATGATACTGTCCACCTTGGAATAGTCAATTTGACGAAGACTTTTATATGTCCATTGGTAATTACCTGCAGTAGGTGCCCTTCAAATACGAAAATCAGTAACTCATTTTTAAACGGTCCTGGACTTTGTTGAAGGTGCAACGATCCAGCTTCGACATCAACAACAATACAGTACTGCACAAACATAAACCATACAGATAGGAGAATTGGTATGTAAGATTCACAATACGTCAAAATTCCTCCTGCAGTACAGTTCAGACGCACCTAGTACCGAGGTGTTGTCTCATATTGCCGGCTGTGTCTCAGCCCACATCGACAACGTATTCCAGAAATGACGAAATGACAGGAGGCTGACATACATGGAAGCCATCTCGGCAAGAGAAAGAACGACGTGGAACATTCCCACACAAACCACGAGGAACATCCAGATTCCTCCGGCTGTCCCTCCATTCAGGAGTGATAAGCCCAGAATCCTAATTAAAGGTTAGCACAACCTTCTAAAGTTTTCGTAGTACTAGAAGATAAGAAAAAAGACATACACCAAAGCAAACTCCCATGTTGCGCCCAAGATCTGCATCATATTTTAGCTTTCCTTTCAAGTGAAATAAGACTTCAATCCCCGAGACAACACCTCAGAGGCTAGCCTCTGAGGCAGAATTTGGACATACAACTCCGTAACCAAAGATCGAGGTGAAACGAAAGTTTCGCTGCAATAAGTTAGCCAGGCTAGTATCAGGGAAACCGCCAGAGGAGAAGCATACTCGCAGTTCAGGCAGCTTGCCCATTCGATTCATGTCCCTTCCGTCGGATTCTGTTCCACGCTTCTCTTTTTCGATAGGATCTAGGCTGACCCGACCAAAATCCTCAGCAGAAATCGTCAGAACGCCATCGTCGACTTCTTTGGATGATCGGCCGTGCATATTGTCCATCCTTCCGCTGTAGTAGGATCAAGCTGCTGCAACACAAACCCGAAAGAATGGCATTGAATGTGAACCAGCAACTTCACAACGAGAAATGGGAAGAGGCAAGATAAGACTAGAAATTGTGATCGCTGCAGGGTGCTCATCTAGGCGATGACCTCAATAAGCACAAACGCCACCTTTCTGCCCTGCGCCTCTACGTTGCATGGTATTGATATGATTCGTGAATTATCTGCCGAAGATGTCGATATGTTTCTGACGAGTCGAACGATTGCTAGAAATTCGAGAATGTCTGGCTTCATGCACTCCTTTCGAATATAAAGTTGGGGGCTTGACCTAGTCGAGGATTCTTCTGGTTATCGTATGTTTACAATTCGCCTGGTGAAGCGCTAAAACTTCAGATGACTTGAAGTGGATGATGGCAGAGAGAGGAGAAGACAGGAAGGGAACTCCCGCCATCCCATGTCCGATGTATTATGGGGGAGTTGTGGTTTGGAAAAAGCATTGACTTCCTGCTGGCCAACCAAGCACGAAAAAACGGGCCAGCGCTGAAGGATCTCGCTTGGGGAGCGGATGGGATGGAACCGGACCAGTTGGTGGCTGTCTCAGATTTGCTCATTGTGGAAGCAAATGCGAAAGGGCAGCAAGAAGAGAAGAGCTGGAAAATTGGTGGAAGTATTGGCTACGTATGGCGTTGAATCTACTTAACAGCTGGAATTATCGCTGTCAATCATGGCTGAGGGGGGAGGGAGAACCAATGCCCTCATACGCACAACCACGATCGAATATAAAACACTCGAATTCGATCGAGCGACCGTCGTGATCGAAGACGATGAACCGTGGGTGTGCGAGTGAATGCAAGGGAGCACTCAAGCATATACTTGCTATATTTCCAACAATCGATGGCCGAATTTGCCCCACCGACAGGCAATCGATTTGCTTTTGTAACTCCTGACGACAACTCAGCCCCTGTAATTATCGCAACACTTCTGTCGCTCATTTTCACGGTGCTGGTGCTTGCTGTGCGAATCATTTTTGTCAAATGGAAACGATGGAGTCTCGACGATGCAATTATCATTGCTTCCCATGTATGCTGCCCTCTCTCCTGCCCCTTTGGAACCTGTCCCGTTCGTCCCACGGACACTGAGATGCGGGAACAATTCTGATCCGCTGTCTCTTTCTATCTAGCTTGTGGGATTTGGGCAATGGGCCGGAATATTTGTTGCACTGAAGCATGGCCTGGGGAAGACGCTGGAGATCATACCAGTCGAAGACCAGAATATAATGGCCAGGGTAAAGATACAACATCCTCCTTGTTTGTCCGGATGTTCTCTTTTCATTTTTGCTCACCTGGAATTCCTAGGCCACTGTCGCAGCTGGATGCTTGTTGATGCCCGCCCTGTGCCTGTCCAAGCTATCAGTATTGGTGATACTCCGACGTCTCTTCCAGCATGAAAGCGCTCGCAAGCTTTTGATTGTCGATGTTACCGTGCTCTGGGTTGCAGCGTGGGGTTTGTCCGCTGCCATCACACTTTCCGTCGCTTGTTCTCCCCTCTATTTGACCCAGAACGGAGAATGCCCAAATTTGATTGGGAGAATACGAGGAGTGATGTTGACCGAAATCATCACGGAATTTTGGTTATTCTTTTTGTGCCCTTTGTTTCTGTACTCCTTTGATATTACCATGAAGACAAAGTTGCTGGTTACGTCTGCTTTCTTTTGTCGTTTGGGGTAAGTCCATCATTTTGATTCAAGTTTGATCAACTAATCTTACACGTACCTTCATCCATATTATATACAGTTCCTGTCCTTTCTAAAGATCTGTACTGACGGATCTGATCAGCATCATGCCCCTTTCAATCATTTATCTCATCTACTTCTCCTCCGCCAATGATGCCATTCCGAATCCTAAACTTCATACCATGTCCAGCGTACCTTATCTCATCATCCAACAAGTTCTCCTCGCCTACGATCTCATGTCTGCCACAATTCCATGTTTGAAGGCTTTCGTCGAGGGTTTCACTACCGGAGGGGTAGGCTACGTTGTTGATCCTAACGCTGGACGAATCATTTCCACAAACACAATTGGCAGTGGAAAGAGTGGGAAAAGTGGTGAAAGCCACGAATTAATGGTCCGTGTTGCTCAAAATCGCTTGAAACAGGGTGTACCTGGAGATGATAGGACCGTACAAGATGGTGTGCCAGATGGATCGGAAAGGACTTCAGCCAGGTTGAGTAGGGTTTGGAACGGGCCTGGGAATGGGGAGAGAGAAATGCTAAGCGAGGCATCCCGAGAGCATGCCGTAAGGAGGACGAGAGATGTTGAGAACGCCGCGGAAGGAAATATACAGCTTCTTGAGGAGAGAAGTCTACATACTGCGCATTCCGAAAGCGAGCACATTAACACAACGCACCCCTGAAAAGGAGAAACCTCACACACCTGAAGTATAATGCTTGTACGTTGCGGTACTGTTTGAATCAAGAGAAGTACATGGACACAATCAGACGAATATTCACAACTTTCTAAGGAAAACCGGATTATCAATATACTCATTCTTAGGCGCATGGCGATCATATCGGATGAATCAAGATGTACGATACATTATTAGAACGCTGTAATATTTACGGCTGGTATTGTAAATTCGAGTATAATATTAACATGTTACTTCAATGGTTTATTTCTCATAAAATGTGAGCCCCCTTCCTTCCTACCATTGCTTGGCACTGTGATGAGAATGGATCGCCATGGAAGGATTGCGTCGGTATAGTGTTATATTTTTCTCCTCGGAGAAGCTACGTTGGAATAAATTGGAAAATTCCAGAGTAAAGACATGAATGAGACCACGGAAGTCATATCAATGAGAGCGACTTTAACTTCGGTACCATATCAAACGTAAATCCATACCTTAAAACTCTTCTTAGATTGGCTTCAAGATGAGATCATGACTGCAGATCGCGTTCCAGATTTATGAGCATTCACTTTCTAATGAGATGATTCTCATACCTCACGCAATATAGCTCTGATGCCCAAAACTAACTTCTCGCCTACAGGACCAGCAAGAAACGCATCTTCCTGCTCAATACCTTCGGCATCTATAATTCTCGTTTCGAAGGAAGTATACAGAGCTACTGTAATAAGCTTCAACACTATATGAAACACGGAATGTTAGCTTTCTTTGAAATAGCTTGTTGGTTCAGCTCAATGAAAGTCATCAAATGCGGATAAAAGTAGGACTCGAGAGGAAGGATAAAGCCTTACTGAAAACCGCATAATGACTTCCAATACACATTCTCGCACCACTACCAAAAGCCCAAAAATGCCGATTCATCCCTCTAATTCTGTCCTCTTCTCCTCTCACATCCCTTGCTTCTCTCGGCAGCCATCGTCGTGGAATCCAGTCATTCGCGTTCTCAAAAACAGACTCGTTGCGATGAAGGACATGACTACTTATTCCCACCACCGTCCCAGCTGGGATTCTGAATCCATAAAGCAAAGTCCCTCCAGCGGGTACCAATCGAGGAAGGGAAGCTGGAGAGGCAGGGTAGACTCGCAATGTTTCTTTGAGAACGGCGTCTAGCAATGGAAGAGCATCGATTTGTCTAGATGTTGGAAGACTTTGTGGTTCAGTGGGGTCGGATGTTGCGAGACTGAGAGGCGGATCGAGTGTTCGTAGTTCGGCGCGGAGAGAGTGTTGTAGGGAAGTGTTCTGTGGGAGGGATAGTTGGTACTGAATATATGTGAGCGTGATGCGAGCTGTTTCAATGCCAGCGATTAGGTTGTCAAAGATTTCCGAAGCGAGGCCTCTGATATCCTCTTCCTCTCGTTGCTGGTGAGTGCCAGCATCATTGGAAGCATCGCTTTTATCCCTGCCAGATACTAGGTAATTTTCAAGTTGAGAGCGTACCACTCCATTCCCACCATCCAAATTCTCAGTTCTACTCTTCCGGATGAGATCTAACACAAACTTCTCAAGTTTTATTGTGGCCTTTTCGTGACCAGGTAATTCTCTACTTTTGATCTTCCACATCCCCATAAATTCTTGACAAGCATCTTGATTCTGGACGAACCCGGTGCAACTTCCAATGCCCATCAAAAATGCCGATGTGAAATCTGCACCTAATGCTTGATTCATAGCATATGCATTTAACTCGGCCCATTCATTTTCCCCGTGTTCTCTCAAAACATCTCTCAGCAGCGGTCTTAACTTCTCCAAAACCAAAACTGTCGAGAACGCTCGAATCTCAACCGAACCTTGTATGAAGCTCTTGGAATAGACAGGACTCAATATTTTCTTTCTCACTAAGTGCTCTTGGTCAGATACCATGCTCACCAGATTCCTCGTGCCATCGTAATTTGCAAATTGGTGATAGAATTCATTCTTGCGGAAGTTTCCCGAATATATTGCTTTGAGAGCTGAAACTCCGGACAAGGAGATTTCGGTGGGGGAGAGCTGGATAATGGGTCCTAGTCGATTGTGGAGAGTCACAAGAGTATTCACGCCTGTTCTACCGTCACGGCGGAGGTTGTTGAGCCAGAGGGAGGAGTATGGGGAAGTGAAGTGAGCGGAGGGGATGGTGGAGGGGAAGCGGGGGTGAAGTATCTTGTACGTGAGGTAGGTAAGGGTTGTAACGGCAATGAAAAGAATGAGAAGTACCATCATGTGAATATATCAGGTCTAAGGGTTTGAATTACATGCCCTCTTGTTTTTTTTTTTTTGAGAATACCGGCCCAGCCAGAACCAGATGTGTTGGCAATGCATGGGACTTCCCGTCACGTGGAGAGTAGAAGATGAGGATTGACACCGTAGAGCAATCAAAATCAACAACATAATTTTCATGGACATTCATTGCATGAATATCAGCAGTGTAAGACTTATCCGCTGCCAATACCCTACCTCTGTAGTACAGAGTCAACCGAAGCACCGCGGTCGATTGATTCATTTATCATGATACCCAACAACGCCCTCATCCATTCATCCAACCATTCAAACAACCAGCCATACAATCAATTCTTTCTAATTAACCGTCTACCTAATCATGCACACCACGTAATTACTACACTCTTCTAAATCTTGTAAACAAGATCACCATCCGTGTACCTAGTTCAACATTAGCAATCGCTCTTATCACCAAAGATGGCTCCTTATAAGAGCAACAAGAAAGGGAAATACTAACATAATATTATTATCCTCATCCATCTGCTTCAAAGCCGCCACGGCCTCAGCTCTATCATATGCGCCTCCAGCGGACCCACCAATCTTGCCATTCACCGCCGCGATAATGGCATCCACCTCGGCTGCATCATCATCGAATAGATTAGTGTTGAGCAACCCACCCAACGTACTCTTGAACACTGTAAGCCGACCAGGGGTGATACCAGGCGCAATGCTGAGACCAGCAGCGCCAGAGGCGAGTTCGCTGTCTTCTTGAGTCTGATTTTGGGAACTTGATGCTGGAAGTTGCGAGGCTGGGAGGGAGGAGGCGAAGGATGTTTGTGTGCGATCTGTGCGACTTTTGTTGGGAGATGCATCGTATAGATCCTCGTCGTCGTCCGAATCTGCGCCGGTATCGGTATTGCCATTTGTACCGCGCGAGCGAGAGCTAGCTGCTGCTCTTCGAATGCTGGAGGCGGCAGCGCGAGTTCTTCCTGATGCTGTTGTACCAGGTGTGCGAGTTCTTGAATTGCTTGCGCGGGTGGTGGGTGGTGGGGAGTCAGAATCTGAACTTGATGATTCGTTGCCGGAGGATTCGTCCTCGAGAGGACGGGTCTTGCGGCGTTTGCTTTTCTTTTCGTCTTCGAGGACTTCTTTGAAGAGGGCGAAGCGGAGGATGGCCTCGGCTGCTAAGGCGTCTCGTTCTTCGACTCGGTTTGATAGACGAGCTTTGGCATGGGCGGTGGAGAGACGGATGATGGTTTCTAGAGTACGGACTGTCATAGGACTGGTCTTTCGTTGGTTCCCTTGCATGTCGTCGTTGCGGAGGGCGACGTAGATGGTGCTGATACGCTCGGATGCCTCGGGGGTCAGAATCGGCTTAATTCTGGACTTTGCGTATTGGATGTATTTCTTCATGAAAGGGATACTCAAAACTTCCACCTTTTTGTTGGCTCCTCGTCCGGTGGTAAGAGTGACTCCTGCGTGAAGCATTTGGTTGTACTTTTCATAGACATCAGTGATTCTGTTGGAATCAGCCTCTTGCTCTACGCCAACACCAAGAGTCTGTTGAGATTGTTCCCGAACTGGTGCTCCTTCTTCGGTTCCTGGCTGTCTGTAACGATGCATTCGGAGAACATGCTCAGATATTTGACGATCTCTCGAGTCGTCAATATCATCAGTAACAACAAATAGTAAATCGAAACGAGAAAGAAGCGAATCAGGAAGGGCGATGTTCTTGTGCGGATCCTTGTGGGTGTCATACTGTCCGTAAATTGGATTTGCAGCTGCAATAACACTACATCTTGCGTTGAGCGAGGTATGAATTCCTGCTTTCGCAATAGTGACCGTTTGCTGTTCCATGACTTCGTGAATTGCCACACGATCGATATCTGACATCTTATCGAACTCATCGATACAGACGACTCCTCGATCAGCAAGAACCATTGCACCAGCTTCCAGTCTTCGTTCACCAGTTTCCTTATCAGAAGTAACGGCAGCTGTCAAACCGACACCGGAGGATCCTTTACCAGTCGTAGCAATGGCCAATGGAGCTGTATTAAGAACGAAGCGAAGAAGTTGAGATTTTGCTGTCGAAGGATCACCGACCATCAAGATGTTAATGTCACCTCTCAGATGAGTTCCATTCTCCAAATTCTTCTCCTGTCCACCCAAGAGCATAAGAAGAATAGCCTTTTTGATATGCTCATGACCATAAATACTGGGTGCCAGTGACTGGGAGAGAAGATCAAAAAGGTTCTTCTTTTTGGCTACTTTGTTGATGTTTCGAATATCAGTGTCCGTAATGGTAGCTGATGCGATTCCCCCACCCGATTTCGAAGATAACATAACCACATTGTTTGCAAGAACGATTGTCTTGAAAAGAGCAGTGTTATGGCCAGCATTTCTGTTTCCAAGCGATCGGTAAATTCCGACGAGCTGCACTCTGTCACCAGGCTTACACTTATCCACCAGGTCATCGTCTAAAATAACATCCACTCCTCGAGGAAGTTGTCCAGCAGGTGCTCTCTCGGGCATCTCTTGGATGGAAATTGTCTGGTGATCTCTGTACGTGCAGAAGCCATATTCGGTGATCAATGGGTTTCCTTCGTCATCTTCCGTTGGGTACACACTTGATGTGGTTGCGCCATTTGCAGTCATGGTTTGATCTTTGTATTCACGGAAGTGGAAGATCTTTTTCTTCTCGTTATAATGCACACTCTTGACAACCTTAGGTCTAACCAAAGAGCATCTTGTCACAATACCTTCCAGCGAAACCATACGGTTCAGAAATGATGATGAGAGGGTTCTAGGATTGCAGGCATATTGTCCAAAGCTACCAGAGAATGCACAATAGTACATAGTATCTTCCGAAGATTGTTTTGCCGTTGTGTTCGGGAGCGCTACAACAATATCGTAGAGGGCTCTGTCGAAGGCTTGTGAGAAATCAAAAGGCTGTTGGAGCAGCCCCTCGGCCAGCTCAGCACTGTGGGCGCGAACTTCATCGATGCTAACAACAAGTCGTCGCTGGAACTTCTGCAACATTAAGATGATGTCTGATCGGTAGTTTCGCTTCCTGGGATCGACTGCGGGGGGTTAAATCGTGATCATGGCGCAAAGGGGCGCTCAGGGAGAGGGGCATACGAGGGTCGAGAAATTCCTGCGCTGCACGAACGCGATCGCGAACTGTCTCATCTCTAAGTTGTGAGGCATCCATGGCGGTGGTGACCTAGATTTAGTGGTATCGGTGAGATTTGTTGTTTGTTGATATTGTGGTTTGGTTATCGCAACTTTTCCAATTGAAGTGCTTCCGCAAGGCGTGTGGGTATTGTTGTCGCGAAACGCGTGAAGAACGACGCGCCCCTGGATTCTCATCTAAAGTGCGTGCAGGACCCGCCAAGCCTATTTGGGGAATCTCGTGATCGAGATTAACGCCGAAGTTTTGGTCCCTACGGACGTATCATGGAGAATTTTAAAAGTCCTTGCAAGAGGGTGTCGTAAGTCCACATGTTACCAAGGTATTCTATGTCCGGCATTGCGGCATACCGCACACCACTGGAAGTCCGTTGAGTGTAGTTCCACTGCGTCTCTGCTCTGCGAAGCTTGACGAGGCACGGAAATCGGGGATGCCATCATCCCGTTACTGCGGTTGCTTATTGTGCAAATCATACCTTCAGAACGTCTGTAGTATTTAAATGTCGACAGATACTTATAATATCAAAACTTCATTGCATTTAAACCACTCAAAAATTCCATATCTACAGTATCAAACAATGGTTGCCCTCGAAATTGTACGTGAATCCAATGCTCGGCTGCGCGAGCTTGGTCCTGGTCTGGTAGCATTATTCGGTAAGTCACTCCCAGCATCATTACTACATCAGGCAAACGCTGTAGATAGTATCAGCACTAACATCTCGTTCCATCAGTTGGAGGCACTAGCGGCATCGGCGAGTACACGACCAAGGCATTCGTCAAGAATACGACGTCCCCACATGTGTATTTGGTTGGTAGAAGTGCCGACGCTGCGAATCGGATTATCGAAGAATGCAAGGCCTTAAACCAAGATGGCAAGGTCGAATTCATCAAAGCCGATGTGAGCGAGTTGGGAGAAGTAGATAGGGTGTGTAAAGAGATCGAGAGCCGGGAGAAGGGGATCAACTTGATTTTCCAGACCCAGGGAAATCTCAACCTAAGGGGTCATGACCGTATGATCAATCTTTCATCTACTGGTTCTCATTGCTGACCTATTCACAGTATCCCACGAAGGTCTTGACCGGAAGTTTGTGTTGAATTTTTATTCTCGAATGCGCTTCATCACCAATCTCCTTCCTCTACTCCAAAGTGCAAACAGAGCGGCACCACACTTCTCCAGGAGTATCAGTGTTCTCGCTGCTGGAACCGAAAGACAGATCAATGCGAATGACTTGGGCTTGGAAAAGACTTTCAGTGCTGTAGACTGCGCCGCTCACACTGTTGTCATGAACAATTTCATGACCGAAGCATTTGCAAGTCGGGCTCCAGCAACCACATTCATCCACACATATCCGGGCATTGTAGATACCAACCTATCGAGAGAGCTGCCTTGGTGGGGTCGCATGGCACTGAAAGCCTTCACGCCTATCATCTCTCCTTTCTATGTTTCCAAAGAAGAGACTGGAGACCGCCAACTGTTTCACGCAACGAGCGGTTTTTACAAACCAAACCAGCCTGCCAATGCCATTGATACAGCGAGTGGCGTATTACCTTCAAAGGACTTAACCATTGCAGAGGGGGCTGATGGAAAAGCTGGGAGTGGGGCTTACTATGTGAACTGGAACGGCAACATTACTCCACAAAAAGCCTTTCTAAGAGAGTATCGTCAGCAGGGATATGCCAAAATGATTTGGGAGCATACCATGGCCGTTTTTAAAAGAGTTGACAAGGTCAATGATGCAAATTAGTAGTAGGGTTTTGAGTTGGACATCATTAGGGAGGTATTTATAGGGAGTTTATTGGAAATTTAATGATAGGAACAGGGTATCACAGAACTGGATAATAGTTATCAACCCATATTAATCAATATTGTTTGAATCAATCCTAGTTGTGGTCCATCTGGTATCTTTGGGAATATTCCGTACTCCTGTTGTGATTGGCTTGCCACGTACAGTATGAATCGATCAAAAAGTTAAAGTCGGCTCTATTCGGTATCTAATCGTCCACATTCTTCTGAGTCGTACAAATGACATTCACAGAGATACACACGCGAGAGCTCACATAGAGAATGTTTTTCTTACTTTCATACTCCTTCAATTGACTTGAAAGCAAAGAAGGAGAGAGCCAAAACATCCCACTGGGCTTTTCGGATATCTTCAACTTCCAGAATCCGACCCCACTTTTGCCCCGAATTACTCAGATAGGGCACATTCGTCCTAATCCATTCACTCCGTCATTTCGAATTATGGAAAAGGCCTCTACAGTTCCAGATGCTCGTATTTCCAATCCTAGAAGGGCGCCAAAATCCAGGAATGGGTGCTTAAGATGCAAGGCAAAACGAGTATATCAACCCTCCTTTCCTCACAAGCCGAGCTCAAGGTAGACTAAGACCGTATACTGACCGATGTGATAGCTTAAATGTGATGAAAGCAAGCCCGGGTGCCAGAATTGTTCTCGCAAACAGTACCTGTGCCCTGGGTACAAGAGCAAGACATTAGTCTGGTCGACGAAGCATGAGATTTTGCCTCAGATTCCATCGGGATCTCAAGCCCCGCCATCACCGACGACGACATCACGGGCCACGGAGGCTATCTTCACTGCTCCCATTGTTCAAAGTAACTCTGTCGAAGTCCATCATCGTGAAGGGCAAGATGCACTTCCAATGGTATTTGAGGAAGGTCCTGCCAGTCCAGCTGAGTCTCAACACACGGAAGTCGTCATCCAGTCAAGACGGGATTCCAACCAATTCACCGACAGTCTCTCAGCAATCCGTCAACAATTACATCGCTCTACCGTACCAGAAATTCTCCATCACTTGCCAACGATGCTAGTAGAATACTACTTCGGCTATGTCTGTCAAATCTTCTCCTCTTTCGACGGAACTTTGAACCCTTTCCGCTCAACAGTCGGCCGGCTCTGGGATGGCTCAGCTCCAATCTACTATGCTATCCAAAGCATGGCTGCGGCATATCTCGCTAATCACTTTCCTCGAATGTCACCCGTCGGTCGTCAGATGCAAAAAGAGACATACAAATCCCTATATCAAAACCGCGCAGGCGAACACAATCAAGATCTCGACAAGACGCTCTTGACAGTTCTTCTGGTCGGTCAAACTACAGCATGGCACGACCCCAACGACCTAGGACTCGTTCATCTCCGAACCGCTAAAAGACTCAATCGGAAACGTCTTCAGCAACAACAAGCAGCCGGAGGCAGCGACGTCCGAACGAAACGCCAGAACGAATTCTTCGAGCAATGCATTCTTTACTGGGATATGCTCGGCGGCTTTGTAGCGGACGACGTCGATGATTTTGACTTCCAGGATCCCAGCGCCATCGATATCAACCGATTCGAGGATGTTCTTCCCGAGCAAGATAATGTTCGGGGTGAGGGTATCAACGCGAGAATCTTCCCTCATCCATGGACGGGCGTAGCTCCAAAAGCACAAAGATTATTCGCACAAGTCGGTCGATTGATTCGAAAATATCGCAAGATCACCGCTCAGGAAGTAGCTTCACTGAATTTTCTCTCCCCTGATGTAACATTCCGGCAGGACTTTCCCCTTGAATTCTCAGCTTCACTCGACGCAAGTTTGAAAGCGCAGGCGTTAGAGGAGGAGTTACTTGCGTTTCAGACACCGTCGATATCGAACTTGGTGGATGCAGGTGATGAGAATACGCCTGTTCAGCAATATATCTATCTCGCTGAAGCGTATCAGTGCGCTGCTTTGCTGGAGATATACAGGGTTTTCCCTTCGATTCTACTTCAACGTCTTCCTAGTACTGCAACAACTTTTGGAGACAATACATCTCCGCCTTCTTCATCATCAGCAAATTACCACCACAATAATAACCAGACACAATCGAACCATAATACTCATCGAATCTTCGACATCCTCCCATGTCCCACCAACACCACCTCCACGAATCCAAACCCAAACTCAAACCTAAGCTCAACTTCAAACCCACATACCAACACATCCGCAGAAGAATTCCTCACTTCTCTCGCCCTCCACACAATCTCACTCCTAGAAAAACTCCCACCAAATTCCGGAACGCGATGTCTCCAACCAATCGTGCTCATCGCCGCAGGTAGTTCTCTTCGTTTCTCCCTTCCCCAGCAACCAGCAGCACAACCCGCTTCCTCATTCGATCAACCCTCTTCGTCTTCTTTCGAAGATCATTTCTTCAATGATTCCCTCTTAAATTCAAATCTCAATCTCAACCTCCCCTTTCTAAACCCCACAACCAACAACATGGACATGGACATGGACATAGACATGGCCTCCCTAAACACCACTTCCTTCCCTACACTCACTCCAGCACCACCACCACCACCACCAACAACAATCAACATAGTCAGCTTATTCCACAGCCTCAACACTCGCGAACTAGACATAGCATCAGCGCGCCGCTTCGTCACGACGAGATTACAAGAGTTTCAATTGAGTTTACCTGGGAAACCGATTGCGAAAGCCTTGATGTTGGTGGAGGAGGTGTGGAGGAGGATGGATGATGTGGAGGGGATTGAATTGGGGATGGGGATGGGAGTTGGAGTGGGAGGGTTACAAGGGGGCTTGGAGGGAGTATCGGTGTGTTGGGTGGATGTCATGGACGAGAAGGGGTGGAATACGATTTTTGGTTGAGGATGTGTTCGAGAGTGAGATTGAGATTGAGATTGAAATTGAAATTGGAATTGGTGGATTTGGAAAAGAAGAGAGAAGATGGATGTCGTCAAAAGAGGAGAGTGCCCTGAGATGTTGAAATACTTATAATTCAGACGTGGGCTGTACTATCCCGATTAGACATCTCGAACACAGGATAAAGCCGAAAAAGGAACCAGTCACCTACCGACGTCTTCACAAGCAAGAAGGTTACGATTAATAGCAGCATGACATGGGTGTTGAGATGGTAAGTGGTCAAAGTCGCACCCTAAAGCAAGTTTCAAGGACGCAACCGAGCCAATGGGAAGGAGCTCGCAAAAAATGACATGGCAAAAGATTCCCCCAAGAACAGATATTGGAAATGTAATCAACAAGATTTTTGACATACTACAAGATGATACATTTTGTAGAAGCATATCTATTATCACAAAACTGGGCATCTCCCCTAGCTTCTCTATTTCAATCAAGGTCATAACCTACAAGTCAAATCCATAACATTTCCATTTCTCATCTCATCCTCCCATGCACCCCAAAAAGGGAAAGTAAGAAATACTCCACGCAATGCTTCCAGCCAAGCCACCCTATTATATATTACACAGAATACAACTCAAAACCTAGAAGGACCTCTCTGATACGGACTTCCATAACCGCCTGCTCCAGCCGATCCTCTGTTCGGCTTCACACCAAACCCTCCACCACCACTAACACCACCAGAAGGAGCACTCAACCTCCTATCTCCGTCTCCCGGATCCCTAACTTTATCTAGTAGAGATCTAGGAGCTACATCACTCTGTCTCTTCGCTGGACTTCTGCTACTTTCTCGCTGTTCCGAGATCTCACGTGCTGCCATGTCGAATGACGTTCTGGGGGCCGACTGACGACCGGTTCCTATATCGTACATACTCGTTGCCTTTTTGAGAGGTGAGTTTGCGTGGCGGAAGACGCCGAGACTACCTCCGTCACCTGTGCTGGTACTGGTGCCTGTAGATACGGCAGTACCGCCCATACTTTGACGGAATTGGGGCTGGCGGATTGGAGGTCGTGGGGTTTGAGCGTTGTTGAATGGTGGTGGTTCGCGAGAGTTATAGGCCGATGGGGTGTAAACTGTCGAAGGAGAGTTTACTTGACGAGATATGTTGGTTTTATGCTCCGGGTCGATATGTTTGATGTAGTTTGGATTTGGGTTTGTTCTGTATTCGCGCTTGATGATGACGGTTGGGGTGTGAGTTTCCACGTCGTTGGCTTTCTCAGATTCAGGACCGGAAAATTGTGTGCCCACGTCTCGTGCGAGCGGGTTCAGGCGTGGATGGACATATTTGATGTCATATTCGTTTAAAACCTCTTTGGAAATAATGGCCGAATCCTTTTCTTGCTGGGAGAAGGTCGACTGGAGGAGAAGGAGCTGTGATGACAGCAGAAGTTCTAAGATCAATGTTGTAAAGACTGTCATGCTAGGTCGTGGATCGGATGAGACTGTCGGGAGGAAGAGCCAGTAGACCAAAACATGGCCAGGGCTGAACAGACAGAATAGGCGCAGGCAGACTGGCAATGGATCCCACACAGCAAGCTCCCATACATCCCTCGTTGCGTCCGGATGTGCCCTGGACTCGGCACTCGTATCCCCAAGTATAGTTGTAAGGAATCGCAAAGGAGAAGAAGAGACAGGCGACGAATCTACACGAACCCGGCGGGCAGAAGGAGTGTTTTGGGGAGCATCAATGGATGATTCGAATAAGCGGTAGTGTCGCTTTCGTGTGAAAGTATATGCGGCATTAAAGACAGAAATGAGAGTCGATAGGTAAACCAGAAAAGAAGCCTATTCACAATAACAATTAGCAAGGCACTCTCAAGGAAAGTAAAGAGGAGGGGTAAACAACAATAAAGCTCAACCACCCCGTCCTCGAATAATCATCTCCAAACACATCATCTCCTTTGCTCTTCCCCGAATTCCCCGTATTGGCCCTCGCTATCAACAGAGTGAGGTGCAGCGCTAGAGCGAGCGGCGTTGCAAAATGCTTCGAATCCCAATCTCTTGTCTCAACCTCCTCTGATAGCCAGAGCAAGAAGTCGCCGGGATTCAGATAATCCTTAATGCGATCGAGCAGCGGTTTCCGGCGAACGAGTCTCGGCATGATGGGCGAGAGGTCGAATTTTGCCTCCTACTCACATCATCAAACGGACAGATGTGTGAGAGAAAAGCGACCGCGGGACGTGTTGTTGTAAATATTAGTTGGCTGGTTGCTTTGTTTACACGTTTGCGGAGCTTCGCGAAAGGCTCGATGGAGATGGAGGTTGACAGGACAGGGGTTGTGGAGGCAGCCTCGCAGGCTGGAACAGCTAGCGCTAATTCACCCGAGGGGAGCTTCCAGCGGACGTAATAACAGCAGCTGGGAAGACGCATTCAAAATCTGCCTGTCAACAACCATGGCAAACCAACCTTCAGCCTACAAGGACAGGCAGTTCCTCGCCGTTATTGGGGATGAGGTGAGTCACGCAAATACACTCAATTAATCGATCCTATCCAGCTAATTAGTAAATCGCAGGACTCCGTGACTGGGTTGCTACTGGCAGGTGTTGGCGTAAGAGCATTCATTGCAATTGTATCTTCCGGCAGAAGACTGAGTTGAGATCCAGCACGTCACAAATCCACCAGATTCGCAGAAGAACTTCCTTGTAGTCGACAGCAAGACGGACAATGCGGCTATCGAAGAAGCATTTGATCGCTTTACTACCGAGCGCAAGGATATTGGCATTCTCTTGATCAATCAACATGTATGATCGCAGCTTGGAATCTATAGAGACTCTTTGGATCGTTCTCTAACTATGTTACAGATCGCTGAGAGAATACGCCACCGAGTTGATACCTACACTGCTGCATTCCCAGCTCTCCTCGAAATTCCAAGCAAGGACCATCCATATGATCCAGAGAAGGATAGTGTGCTTAGACGGGTACGCAGACTATTTGGAGAATAGATGATTGATGGTTGTGTCTATCTATAGATGGCTGTGGTTAGGTAAGATGTCAGATGAAGCCCTGGCGTTACATTCGGGATGGAAACTATGTTGGCAGTGTTGAGACAATGAAAACATATCAAGATACTATTTGCGCTTGATATGTACTACAATTTCCCATTGTTAATGGTCTGCAAGACACGTCGAGTAGTTCTCTAATCTCGGAACTGCCGAGCCTGGAGGGATATGAGAATCACAAGCCATTTGTCAAATATTTAAGTTGCAAGAACTCTACCAGAGACTCATTAATGATCCCAGATTATCCTGGTTTGTAGATTCAATGACTTCGTATTCGCAATGCATCTCTCTTTCAAGAAAATAACTCCATGCTTCAGGTATCTGCGTCGGGACTAACAGCGAGACAGACCATGTGATGAAAGAAAGCAGTAACATTCCAATTACAATCCCATCCTCGCGCATGTACAACCAAGAACTTTGCCAGTGATCTCCTCCTTATTGAACCCTCTTTGCATTTGTTTAACCGAAACGAACGCTTGCCTCCAAACAGACAATCTTCTTATCATCGACGGTGTAGACATCAGCGAACACGTTGTAGTTTCCCTAAGCAATAACGATAATTAGTACGAGGTAACTAACAGACTGTATGGGGAATAGAAGTGGTAACATACGGGAGGAATCTCCTTTGGCAAAGAAACATCCTTGGTAACAGTGATCTTTCCCTTCTTGATCGGACACTCCAAATCCACATTCGAGACCTGTTCACACAGGTCTGTTTTTGTGTTGACCAAACGGATCAATCCATACTTGACTTGGATGATAACGTATGCGCCCTCCTTAACATCTGCGAGAAGGTCGCCTACGGCTTCGATAGTGAGGTTTGTGCCACTGTTTATATCATTAGTCTCTGTTATCATACAATACATTCCAATGAACAATAGCTAGGTAAAGGTGACAGGAAAGAGACAATAAACATACGCTTTGGGAGGGTTAGGATCCAAGTTGACATGATCAAGAACGAGCAGATCATCGCTGTGGTCGGTTTGGCAGTAAGTGAGCGGGTTATCGCCAGGAACTCTGACCTCGCCGAGAATCTTTTGTTTGTTACCGCCGAAGAGAGACAAGCCCTCGGAGGCGACGAGGGTGCTCAAGAGCAGAGTGATGATACTGATTGAATACTTCATCGTTGCGAATTTAGCGAAGTTGCGTTGGTGATCTGGTTAGAGAGAGGGAAAGGTAGAGGTTGAAGGTTGGGGAAGGCTTGAGAGGTTATTCAGGCGGATCTGGTGATTGATTGGAGAGGTTGGCCGCGAAAGTGGCGGGGAGCTTGCTCTTGCTTGCTTGGGCTGTGCTCTGCGCTGAGTAGGACGAGATGTCGGGGGAGTCAGGGACCGACCAAAATGACGTGCGGTGCTGAAGAGTTCGGGTCACGCTGCATTTTTGTGCGGCAAGAACGCGAGAGATCTAATGAGAGAGGCGCTTGTCGTTTATTCAAGAGCAGGAATCATGGGTAGCACATGAATATTCACATCAGATTTAAAACCCAAAATGCAGTACTTGTGCACTTCCTAGAAGTTCCTTTCAAGACAAAAGAAAGCAGTCTAGCAACTGCTGTCGTCCCCTACCGCAATAGAGAACATGGCTCCAAACACACAAACCATCCACCAATCACAACATCCGCTTTCGTGGCTCAGTTGGTAGAGCGTTGGTCTCATACTCCAAGTATGAACAGAGAGTTCACTCTCTGAGGTATCCAAAGGTCATGAGTTCGAGCCTCATCGAGAGCAAAAATCGCTTTTTGTTTTTTGCATCCACCATTGTGTCCACATACCACCAGCACCAGCCACTCCTCAAGCGCACCCATTCCCTTCCATCACTTCACCGCCCCATCACCCGGTCAACCACTAGCTCCCTTCTTAGCGCCATTGTCATTCCCACCCAAGTATAAAATTATCCTTCTTCTCGCTCCCTTTCTCTTCCTTTCCTCCTTTCTTCTTCATACTTACCTTGACTGAAACCTGATAGCTCACGATTTATCGGGTTTATGATACGAGCCCGCCATTGCACAGCGCGCGAGGCGAGAATTGTTGAATATCCTTCGGGGTCTTCACGGTCGGAATTTTTGATTGCTTTCTTGCCAACTCTTTCGAGAGGGAACGAGATTATATTTTCTTTTCATTGTGTTCTATTCGCCTTGATGCGGTAGCATGAAGAAGAGTTTTGATCCCCCAAAAAGACACTTGTCAGTCTCATTCTTAGCTGAATGTCCTAGCCGTGTGAGAATCTGTGCCCCTTCTTGTTGTGGTATTGGCGTGTTACATTGTAGAAGATTTTCCTGTCGGACAGGGTTTCAACCCGACACCTCGAATATATGGATGGTTGCTTTTATGCGTGTACTTGATGCAATCAAGTCTCTTCGTGACACTGTACCAATATAAATCTAGACTAGGAAATCTCGTGACTGTTCAATTTCTTCCTCTCTAACTTGTGCTGTAGAAATATACATATTGTCATCTAAAACTCTTCGCTCATCTCAAACCCCAATTCCATTGTGCTCCAGAACAAACGTCCAACGCCAAACTCGCCGCCTGTCATCATGATATACATCACTCCCTACTAGTACACTAACTTCTATCCATCGCCAACTCAGAACTCCTGCTCCAACTCCCACTTGGCTCTCTCCTCCATAACGTCAATTTCCCATCATCCCCCGTTGATCCTAATAACTGCCCGTCCATATCGAACTCGACCCCCCACACCGGAGCCCGATTCGGATCTAACCTCGACACTTCCTTCGCAATGTGTACAACTTCCCCTTCCCTCCCATGCCCCTCAAATGTCCTCGTTGATCTCGCTCCCGATCTCACTCCCGCCAAACCAGCTCCAATTCCGGAAGGTGTGTTCGTAACTGCAGTACCTGCAGTTTTTGTAGACGTAACAGCGACTGGATCTGGTAATTTAGAGAAATCCTTGTTCTTCTCGCCCTTCGTCGATTTAGAGGGAGTAGTGACTTGGAAGACCCGCACGAAACCATCCTTACAAGCTGTAGCCACAATATCAAAGCCTCGAATATTTCCCGGGGCCCATGCCACATCTCTCACCAAGCCTCGATGTCCCTTCAATTCGGCAGCCATATATAATTCCTTGGTTGACGAAGACCCCAAGCTCACGCCGTGTGTAATCTCCTTCGTCCGCCAGATACTAGCACGATTCATACTCGCCACAACTATGCCTAACGAGTCCTTCTCTACCCCCTGTCTAAGCGCATTATAACAAGGTTCCAAATTCGGATCAAACGCAAGTCTAAAAGACGTCTCCTCCCCTCTACTAGGTTTATCACACACGTTCACTCGATCTAATTCCGTCCAGCTCTCCAAGTTCTCTGGCTCCTCGTTTTCGTAGACTACGAGTAATGAGCTGCGGTTTATGAGGGCGAGATAGGTATGTCTTGTTTCGGTATTGTAGGTGATGGCGAAGGAGGAATATGGGGATCGTGATTGCGAGCGCATCTCGAACAGTGGTCTATTACCGTGCGAGTTGAATCGTCTGCCTTTGCCGGGAGGAATTGTAGGATCCTCTACCCAGATTTTGAAGCGCCCATCGGTGCCAATTGATGCGATGAGGTTTGGGTGGATTGAAGGTGGAAGCCATTGGATCTTGACATGTTAGCTAGTGTTTATGGGTGCAGCGGTAGAATGAAAGCCAACCTGTAGTATCTCAGCGGTATGAGCTCCCCATGTATCGCACAAATTCCAAGAGCCATCTTTATGTTGATTGAAGACCTTGATTTTCCCGTCCACAGAACCTGTTGCAAAACGGTTCCCGTGATGATTGAAACCTGAAGCTTCGACCATATCGCGGTGACCATGAGGCAGGAGACCGAACCCATCCTTCTTCTCCCCTTCTTCGAGATAGCCGATATCCATCATTGGAGCCATGGTTGCCGTGACAAGTGTTGGCATCTGGATATCGAGCTGTGGTTTGTTGGGCTTTGGAGCTCTCCGAGGACGGACGCGCCAGGTAGAGGGGCACTAGCGCGATCCAAAAGCTTGATTGCGATAAGGTTATTGACTTCTGCAGTTTGACATCGTGGCCTTAAGCTACAACAGCATTCAGGATTCTATGGCGGCATGAGTTTAACCAAAGCATTTCTGACGGGTCATTTTCACAACTGATTTCAGGCATTAAAACTCTCGCTTTATTTCCCTTTACCGTTTTAGATCCATGCTGCCGACCTAAAAGGGCAGTTTCCTTTTCCTCCTTTTCAGACTCCACCAAATATGGTCGTACGGCAAACCGCTATGTCGTCCTCTTCAACAACCTCATCCCTTTCCACCACCGAAAGCGTCACACTCAGTTCTATCTCACTCGCCTCATTCGCCATCATCGCAAATACTTTTCACGATGACGGCGAACCACTTGTTGCATGTCTCGCGTTCAGCATCATCTCCTTCGCTGCGTCGTATGCTATGATACGATGGCTTGGCCCTACTTTCATGAAAGCTGGGCTGAAAGGGAAGGACATGAGCAAGACGAATAAACGCGAGATACCCGAGACCATGGGTGCTGTCTGTGCTGTGGTATACATACTGGCTATTATTTGCTTCATTCCGTTTCCTTTTTACAAGGATATTGTGGAGGCGACTTCTGGTGGTGGAAACAGGGATGTGGTGAAGGAGATTCATATGGTGGAAACGGGGAGATTTTTGCATAGGTTTCCTCATAGCAAGGTAAGGATTATCTTTCTCTTATATTACGCATTGAACTGGGAGAGAAACTCCGTCGAACTCTGAAATTTCAAGAGTTCTTGCTGTCTTTTCCCCTACTCAAGCTATTGGGAAGTGATAACCTTCACACTTCAAGTGCAACCTCCTTCCACAAGTTTATTAAACCAATTCACTCTGTTCTTATTTCAAGAGGGTACAGATGCTTTCAGATGTTCAAGTGTAAGAATCCATTTGAGCCAATCTGTAAACCTATTAAACAGAGCTTTAATATGAACAGTCTTGACCCCAAAGGTTTGATTGAAAGACCAAGATGAGGCACCCGATGCCACAACTGTAGCGTCTCATACATCTCTTTCATTTTGAAAGATTTTCAACATTTTTAACCAAAATCAACTAACATGATACCAGCTCCTCTCATACATCTCCGGCCTCCTCTCCCTCCAAACAGTAACCATCCTCGGCATCGGCGACGATCTTTTCGACATCCGCTGGCGGCATAAGTTCTTCATTCCAGCCTTCGCCTCGATCCCCATCCTAATCGTCTACTTCGTCGACTTCGGCGTCACCCACATCGTCGTTCCCATCCCCCTCCGTCCCTATATGGGGAACCTCTTCAATCTTGGCCCTCTATATTATATCTACATGGCCGCAATCTCCATCTTCTGCCCCAACAGCATCAACATCCTCGCCGGCATCAACGGAATCGAAGTCACCCAATCTATAATAATCGCCCTCCTCCTAATCCTAAACGACACATTCTACCTCTTAGTACCCTACCCCCATCCAGCAACCGATTCCCATCTCTTCTCCCTCTACATGCTCCTCCCCTTCCTTGGCGTCTCCCTCGCTCTCTGGTGGCACAACTGGTACCCCGCTCGTGTTTTCGTAGGAGATACATACTGCTACTTCGCAGGCATGGTATTTGCCGTCGTCGGTATCCTAGGGCATTTCTCCAAAACCCTACTCCTCCTTTTCGTCCCCCAAATCTTCAACTTCATCTACTCCGCACCCCAACTCTTCCGTCTTATACCCTGCCCACGTCACCGCCTCCCCCGTTTCAACGCTCGCACCGGTCTCTTAGAAGCGTCCGTCACATCATGGGATTCTGCACCGCCCAAACCAATTGTAGCGATATTCTTACATGTACTGCATAGATTGAGACTGTTGAGGGTTACGACGAATGAGGAAGGGGTTATCACAGAGAGCACGAATTTTACGCTGCTGAATCTTTGGTTGGTGTGGTGGGGACCGAGGAGGGAGGATAGATTGGCGGTTGAGTTGATGGTTTTGCAGGGCGTGCTAGGACTGGTGGGGTTGTTTGTGAGGCATAATTTTGCGTTGTTGGTGTTTGAGGTTGATAATTTGAAGGCGTTGAAGTAAAGGTGGGAAGGTGGTTGATGGCGGTGTGACGAGGGGGGAGGGGCCAAAATGTGGAGGTAGGTGTGTGGAGGGGAATAGAATGGAGAGAGAGGGGGTTGCATTTGTAGTAATAGTAAAACTAAGGTGCATCGGTTCAAAATACCATAGATCTTGTATTTGTTGGTTTCTGCTTACTTACCGTCTGGCCTAGTAAATCAAACGGAGAGAGAGTCAAAAAGATGTACCCGAGTTACATGACATAAATCATTCTGCTCATACATGCATCCATCTCACTGCGGGCGAAGAGGTGCGAATCGCAATGCCTACCTGACCTATGATCCAGAACCCCACTCTCATCCTCGAACAAACCAAAAAAGAAATAACAAAAGGAAAAAAAGGACAACTCAATTGCGCAGAACACTCCTTTCAATTTTCTGCACCCTAAATCCCGCAGCAGTTTTGCACAACGTTTTCGTCTCATCTCACCAGCATCAGTCATCCGATATTTAACTCGCCTTGTCTCGGCTACCGACATGCTACTGTCCAGTACTTGCCTTACTTGACTGGGGGTACTTGCTGCTTAAGATCACGCTTGCACACGTAATCTACCTACTTTGCTGTTGCGCTACAGTACCACATAATGATATATTCTCGAGTCTTGCAGAGTGATACGAACGGGACAACGAGCGAACGAACGAATGAATAAAATGAGCGAACAGATTGTGTCCAGACCAGAAGAAGTGCAGTACTCTGTCAACTAAGTTCTAACCACCGTGTCTCATTTAATAATTGCGCAGAGAGAGAGAAAATAAAAGGTTGAGCTTACAGTAATTAAAGATTATATTTTGTTGTTCTGAATCATCTTTCTAGATGTTTTTGTGTAACAGTAACAGTAACAGTAACAACCCCAACATCCGTCTGGAGGAATTGAACTCTTGGAAAACTGGTCAACAAAACTCTACTGACTCATTCTGCTAGACAGAGATTAAAATTTATAAGTCAAGTGAAAGTTGCTTATATCACTTTCCTCCACACTTCTTCCTTCTCTATCGCGGCGGTTTCGAAGCGGAATGCTTTTGCTGTTTGGACGATGCTGCTCCATAGGCACCCTAATTACATGAAAAAAAATTAGTATGACAGCAAAAATATCTTGCTCCAGTTCTGATCTCGCTTCCTCTATCCTTTACTAGTGCCCCAATCCCTTCCCTTCACCAAAAATATTGAAACAAGATGAAAAAGGGTAAAGCTCACAGCCAGGAATGACCAACCAAATACCATTCATGCCCACGAAATAAACCCAGAAATAAAACCCCTCCGGACGGTAATAGGCTTTTGCGTGATAGAAATCTTCGACGAGAGAGGTGCTGAAGTAGAGTAAGTTGCCGTAGACGTGACCGGTGGAGACGAGTGCTTGGACAGGGTGTCGGTAGGGTGAGTTGGTCGTTATGAGGTAGGATGTCAGGAGGGAGAGGGGACCCCATGTTAACTGTGGGAGATGGTTAGTTGGTATATTGTTGGTGGTGGAAGGGAAAGGGATGTGAGAAAGGAACGTACAACGGTCCAACTCTCGATACAGAGAAGAAATGGGTCAGAGATCATGTAGCGAGAATCAGATAGGGAGTATTCCTTCCATAATTGAGCGAAAAAATCAGTGTTGGATGCTATGCGAGTGTTGTTGTAGACGAAGTAGCCTTCGAAGAAACAGTGGATTGATCCGGCTGTATTGAGGCTTTTAGTGTTTGGTAGTGAGAGAGACAGGGTGTATATTGAAAGAGAGAGTGTGTGGTGTGAGCTTTGGGTCGAGTAATCTTATTTGATGATCTTGAAAAAGGAGGATAACTGGGAAGTATGAGGAAGTAACTTACTCAGAACAAACCAGAGTACCAAAGCTTGATCTGAGATTTTCAATTTGGGATTTACTCGTCGAACGGTCAAGAGAGTGATGCCTAGGATGGCTGCCCATCCGGCTGCGAAAGTGCTTATGAGATCGAAAACGCTCCAGTGGTTGGGGATGAAAGTGCCTGAAAGAATTGCATCTTGAGGGTAGTAGGGGTGGGAAGATGCCATCGTCGGTGCTTTTGGAAAAAAGCGTTGTCGGTCGTAGATATCTTAGCGATGAGGCTTAATGTCAGTTAAACAGGCTGATATGTATAGTACAGTACTTGAGGAGGTATCTGGGACCTGCCTACTGTACAGTACCAAGCAAGGCCAAGCGAGGAAGATTTCTGAGCTTGGATAGTAGAGACAACAATGCGACGCTTGCTAATGGTATATTCGAACCTGGATTTAAACAAATCAGAAAACAACAAATGCAAATGAGAGGAAGGTGTTGATACTGTCTGGCTGGCTCTACCGTGCAGTCGCTCGCAAAACGTGGTCACATAGAAATGAAATGTTGGTGCCCTGTTTTCCAGGACTGCCAAGTTGGAGGATGGGATTTTGATAAAAGGCAATCTTGGATGCCGGCTCCATCCCGGGCCAATCACAACCCGATGTTGGTATCGATCGCGTTTGTGAAGCACAAGCTGCCCCAAAGAATTGGAGGAGCAGATTTGCAACGACTCCAATCCTGGCCAAGCTATGCTGCCTTGTCCGTGGCGACTGGTGAGGTGAGTCAAAGGATATCGATATCCTATCTTCACCTCTTGTGCGCGACAGCTCCAGCTGAATCTGCGCATCAGTAGAATGCCGGACCACCACCAGCAACAGCGACAAGCGACAATCATAAACAAACAACCACCACAACCACAACCACAACAAAAACATCAACACACCCACCACGCACCTCCCACCTACGGCTGGATTTGGTCGCGGCACATTGCAGGGCCCGTTCTCTTTGCGCAGCCCAAAATAATATAGCAAGTCGGTCTGTACCAGCAAGGTTCAACAGTGTCGGCCTATGGGAAGCAGCTCTCACCCCCTACATGGACAGGCCGCAACGATTGCTGCGATGCCGCCCTAAGACCAGTCTGTCTTCGTCATGGCGGGTTTCGGGGCTGCACAAGACAAGAGGTCGTCCCTCGCTGTCCCTCGCTGTCCAGTCCCCAGGGTCCTGTCCTTCTCCCTGTTTAGACTCTGCTGCCAGTCTGCGAGACGCGCTCACAACCCCTTCATAAAGCGACCGCATATTACGTCGTGGTGTTGATGTTCGTACGCTCTTTCACCTTTTACGCCTCTTCAACCTTTCTACTTCTGCTACCCCTACGCCTACGCTATCAAACTCTTACGCAACTGCCTACTTTATACACTTCACCCTTCAGAGCACCAACGCTTCTACTTTGTCGCCTGCAACAAACACCTTCGCCATGGCTGCCTGCTCCTCGACTATTCTCAACAGCTTCATAAGCAATCTGCACGTCTCGCCAGCTGAACGGCACGTGACCCCCTCTCCTGCCTCAGGCTCTTGCCCACCCAGCTCGACCTGCTGCAGCGGCATCGACTCTTCGCCTCTAGCGTCCAACATGGGTCTCTTTGGCTCCTCTCTGCAAATGGCCAGAGAGTTGATCCCCCTCTCGAATCTGCTTCACCTCCCTCCCTCACTCCCTCACCTTTCCTGCACCCACCACCCTTCGAGGACAATCGCCTGAATCGACGACCACTATTCCACCATCCATCTCGAGCGAACCAGACGCACCATCGCCCAACATCTACCGCTGCGAGCGCATCCCAGCGAGCCCCCTTTGACCCTCCTTCGATTTTCGAGATCCGGCTCCCTCCCTTCCACCTCGACACAACTCACACGCCTCGCACACACTTGCCTCCTCCACCTGAACGTTCTCCTCGCCTCCGTTCTCTTCCCTCCTCTCAACGCTTTATGATCTCGCGCGCACTGCCCTCTTCTCTCGACGGCCTACATCTTCGCGTGCAAATTCGACTTGCTTGACCCCTTGCGCCAGGACCTTCCTCACTCTTGACGACTCGAGATCGGTCCCTTTGTTGATCTCCACGCCTACGAGTCCGTCGAAACACTACTCCTTGCCGCCTCCCAACGATTTATGACCGTCATCGTCGGATTCCTTTGTCCTTTACTTGCGAGATACTGAGCCTTCGTGGTCTTCGTCATGCGACTCCGACTCGGGTATCTCTGAACCGTTAATCCACGTCTCCTCACTCCATCAGTAGCCATCGAGAGGCTCACAGGAGATTATGACGGACAGGTCGCCTTCGATACCCTCGCAGATCGCGACTCCGGTACAGGGCGCCGCGAGATCGTCGGGCTCGCTCTCGAACGCAAAAGACAACGATGCGCTCTCCCTCCGCGAGACGGTTGACGAAGAGCCGTACACCATCAAATGCATCTGCGATTTCTCAGACGACGACGGAAACACGGTCTACTGTGAGCTCTGCGATACGTGGCAGCACATCGAGTGTTATTATCCCGGACGAGTCGAGGATGCGTCGAAGCCCGAGTTTGATCACTCCTGTGTGGACTGCAAACCTCGACCTTTGAACTCGCACAACGCGACCGAGCGACAGCGTCAACACCGACAGAATAAATCACTAAGCAGCCCCGAGGATAAGAAACCCAAACGACCGATTTCGAAAAGCCACAAGAAGAAGGTAAAGCCGGCGGATCTTCAAGTGAATGGTATCCATGATCACGACCGACAGAAGAACGGCAGCCCTCACGACATCCATCCCCACACCGCCAAAAAATCCAAAGGCCATCGACCAAGTCAATCGGTGAGCTCCAAACGAAGCCCTCCCCTCAGTACACGACCAAACAACCATCCACCAAGTCCTGTGCACACACCGCCCGAGCTCCCCAGCAATGTCCAAATCCATTCATACTCCGAGAACTTCCGCACTCTTTACGACGATGATTCAACCTTCCAATCTACCAAGAACAATTCATTCGCCAGCCTCGCAGTCACGAACTCGATATCGTCATGGCTACGGGATCCCGCGACGCTAGCCGCCGAAGCAGGAGTTGTCAACAGTCGCGATGCCATCGAAACTTTCAGCGTCGGCCTGGAAACACTCAGGTGGCCCGACATACGAGTTGACAAGAAGGAGCTGAAGCTGGACGATACAGTCTACAAATGGCGCTCACTTATCAATACCTCGGATCTTCACCAACCAGGCCGCATTGGTGAAATAAATGGCCTCGTCGGATATCAAAAGGATTACTGCAATGATTCAGCGAATCGATGGGCAGAGTATATCCATCCCCGCCCCTTCATCTTCTTCCTCAACCGTTTGCCGCTATTCATCGACACGAGAAAGGAAGGCTCAATATGCCGTTATGTACGTCGTAGTTGCCGTCCGAACTCGTGTATCGACACATTTGCAATTCACGGCTCGGAATATCACTTCTGGATCGTCAGTGATCGACCTCTTGCTGCCAACGAACAAATAACGATCCCCTGGGAGTTCGTCTTTCCACCAAATACACGCTTCTTGAAGCTTCTCAATCTCGGCGATGGGGAGGATCCAGCAGGGCCGCCCACCGATATTACGGATGAAGAGTATCAACAGCTCGCCACTACTATCGATCTAGTCCTTTCGGATTATGGTGGATGTGCATGTGATCTTGGTAAGGACTGTGCGTTTGAACGCTTTCACCGAAATTATCATGGCAGGCCACAGCATCAATCGAATGGCGTGAAAGCAAAGAAAGGTCGCAAGCCAAAGCAAAATCACGTTTCTCCCACCAGTACTGGCCATGCCACCAACAGCCGCGCAGCCAGCGAAGGCCAGGATCAGTATGACGACGATGATAATCGCTCACACTCGGGATCTGTCAAGAGTAAGCCCCACAGTCGAGACATGACCCCGCAACATGGTGTGGGTGAAAACAACGGCATTTTCACGGAACCGTCGGATCGCGAGAAGAGGAAACTGGCAATGCTCGAAGACTCTTTCCGTAAATTGGAGCAGCAGCAACCGGTCCGCAAGAAGGCAAAGAGGACATCTGATACATCAGCTGTCAGTCTGCCGAATGGTACAGCACAGACCAAGGGAAGGAAGGGTTCTGTTGTACCTCGAGGATCAATCTCTCATGCCTCTCAACCACAAGCCAACGGGACAAGGCCGCGACAATATATCGATGCCAGCACGTCAGGACGTCAATCTGGATCCCCATTCAGTGCCGTCTCGCCAACAAATGCTGCACAATCTCATATATCACCGAGCAATCATCGATCGCGGCAGCCTTCCGTCGCCCCCAGAGGTGTTTATGTTAGTTCGGCGACCCAAACTGATCAAGTTGCTGATGCTTGGTGGGACTCAACGCCGAAGCCGAAGAGAAATGTCGTGCCTCTTTCGAAAAGATTGATGAAGAATCGCTTCAAGGTTCAAAGCCGAATCGAAGCTCAGACCGAACTTGCTCGTCAAGCAGCTGATGAACAGATACTTCGAGCTTCGCCTGCGGCGTCGATGGATTTAGATACATCAACTACCGATGAGCAGCATAGCATATCGTCGCCCACGGGTTCCAAAGGTCGTCAAGCCAGCATATCGTCGACACGTTCCGCAGAGGTCTCGGTTGATGTCAACATGACCGATGCGCCGATCATGGTGGGTAATGCATTAAAGCCTCCACCTCCACCTTGGCCGGGTCAACCTGCACTTCCTCTGGGATCTGGACAAAAGCCCACTGGTCTACAAGTCCAAACGCCTGCTCCGCCAACCTTCACCATTCCGAACATGAGTGGTGCTGGGTCTGTCACACCGTCTCCTGCAGCTTCTGCTCCTGTTCAATCGCCTTTCGGGACCGTCACTTTCTCCCCAAATGTGTATCCACAAGTGCAAAGCCTCCCAGGTCCGGCAAAGACGACGAAGAAACTCAGTTTGAGCGAATACAAGAAATCTAGGATGCAAAGCACGAGCAACAACAAGATTTCGAGCATTAGCAATCCGACCGTGACGCCAGTTATCTTAAAGCCAGAGCAAGATGGCAATGCGCCTACGGTTTTGGAACTCCCAGCAGTTGTCGACTCGCCTGTGCCAACGTCCGACAAGCCCATGGATCCTCTAGCCGTCGCCAGTCTTTCTGTTTTTAATACCAAAACTAATTAATCATTCCCTCTTCGGCGAATAGCGCGCTTGTAAAATATGAAGATAGACTTTTTTTTTACTTTCCTGCTCGGAAAAGACGAGCAGGTAATCGCCTGTATTTCGTTGGGGGAAAATACGATCTTCGAACTCAACTCTTCTTCTTTGCCTTTCTCTGGGAATTTGCAAATTATAAGCGATCTTTTTTGCTGTGGGATTCAATCGATCCTGGAATTCAAAATATTGGGCTGGCTGGGGTTGGGGGACAAACAAACGGGAAATATCTTTATTTTGCTTTTCACAATATGGCGTTCTATGGATGGAGTTGAGGGTTGGGTGGGATTTGTGGACTCTTCCTCTCCTCGAGATTGGAGGAGAGATTGTATGAGAAGATGGATGGATGGGATGAAGGAGAGAAAGTGGGAAGAAAACCAAAAGTCTCAGCCCTCACAACAAAAACTCTTTATACCAACGAAACGAATTGAGCCTTTACACAACCTTTGCGCACGCCTGGAATTCAGACAACCCCAAAACCTCTTCCTCCTTTTTATATAACGCCTTCTTCTCTTCTCAATCTTGTTTTAGCTCGCCCTTCTTCTTTTCTTGCCTCCGATCCTGGTTCTTCTTTTCTTTTTCCCGCCTTTTACAATAATCCTTGCGAGCCAATTGAGGGTTTTCGATGATGAAGCTGAATGATGATGTTTGTGAGATTATGGGATGGACGGGGCGATTGGGGGATTGATATCCAAAGGGTGATACCGAAGAACATGGTATGGAACATGGTGATTATCATAAAAGAGAAAGGAAAGGAAAGGAAAGACGCATCAAAATCCCTTGTTGTACCACCAAAAGAATTGGCGTTGCTTTTGTTGCCTCTGCTACTCATCTCTCTCGATGTACGGATAGGATGGGATAGACAAGCACAGCAACATGGACTTTACTTACCTCTACGGCACAGACAGAACAGAGAGAAGAGAAAGGAAAAAACTCGATGAACTTGAGCAAGTTAAAAAAAAATCAAGAAAAATTTACAACTACTATACTGACCTTGATTTTGTGTTGATGTGTCTATCTTTGGGTGAGACTGTACTTTAAGTCCACCCTTTTTCATTAACTTAAAAATGGTCAGTAAGTTGGTGGGAAGGGAAGGGAAGGGAAGGTAGGAGAAGGATAGAGAGAGGTGTGTGTTAGTTTGCGTTGTCTTTCTCCCTATCCTTCCCCCTGCATACTCACCCTACTTTTCCGCGTTAAACCAACCTTCCTTCCCCTTTAATCCCCATCCTCTCATTCAACCTATGAAGACAAATTAACTCATTACCCACTCCCTCACTCATTCATTACTTGACTTACTTCAAGTCTAGACAAGGCGGAGGAAAAGGAGAGAGATCGAAACTAACAAGGTAAGGTAAGGCGCCTGAAAATCTTCACAATGATATTTAACTCTATCTACCCACCCTGGAGGTAGGACATAGGATCTTACAATCAATACGGTGGTATGGTGAGTGGTTGTCATCGGATATTTTATTTGACTTCATGTCCCTTCCTTTGTTTGTTCTTGCATCTTGGTTAAATTAAGATTGTGCGTGTTTTGATAATAATGATCATCTCCTGATTGTTATTTTCTCTTTACTTAGGTAGGTTGGTAGGAGAGGGGGGTTGGAGAAGCGAGGTTAAGCGAGGTCTATGTTTACCTGGGTAGGTGGGTCAGTCCGGGAGGTAAATTATTATCTACATAGCTTAGCTTTTAGACCAGTTCTTCATCGGCTTTATTATCTCCTCTCGAATTCTTTCCTGCAATTTCTTCCCATTATCGCTTCACAGTCTTTAACCGAGTCTCGAGTGTGTAGGTTTTACTATTATTCATTTATCTCATCAAATTTCTTTCGATTGCATGCCTTTTCTTTGTAAAACAAAAACTCCTGACCTGACCTGGTATCCTGTAAATAAGACAAAAACAGCTTAATACACGCGCAATCCATCCGTCCATTCCGTAATTGTATTTCTCCGTTGCTCTTTACCTATTTTCCCAATGAATGCCCTACCCAGTTTCCCATGGTTGTACCCCTTTCGTCCCTATATAAGTCATTTTATCGTGCCATGAAACTATTAAAAGAGGTAAAAATGGACACTATACCAAGGACAAGAAAGCAAAGGAAGGTAAGTAAGCATTAGTAAAGGCGTCACTTCACCTCCCAAACCTAAACGACCACACTATCAACCACCCCATCAAGAATCTCCTCCCACCTCGGCATCCTCCAATGTAGCAACCAACCCCACGCACCCTCTTTCCCACCCCCATGCTTCCATTTCTCCTCCAACACCTTCCGCACCTTCTCATCCCCCAAACTCGTCCCCTCCTTCTCAATCCACACCCTCTCCGCCTCCTCCTTCGCCTTTTGCACGACCACCTCATCATCCTCACACCGATACAAATCGCACTTCGAACACTCCGTACACCCCCTCCCACCATTCGGCCTGAAATGCTCACAGAAATGACGATATCCCTCGCCGTTTCCAATGTCCTTCCGACAAACGTAGCACATCTGGTAGCCGCAGACGCATGTGAGTTTGTTGCAGCCGCTGGATTTGACGAAGGATGTGTTGCACCGCGGACACGTGCGTTTGATTGCGAGGGACATGGCGAGTTCGACTTGAGTGCGGAGGGCGAGGAGGGAGGATTCATGACAAATATGTAAGTCTGTCCAGGCTTTAGAGCAGGAAATACATGAGGCGCGTTTGCAAAGGTCGTTTTTGCAGGTGAATCTGAGACCGAGACGGCGACGGCGGAGACGGATGACTGAGGCGTGGAAATGGGTGATGGCGAAGTCGCCGAAGGTTTGACGAGAGGAGAAGAGTATGAAGAGGAAGGAAAAGAGGAGGAAGGTTGGGAGCCAGAAGGGTGTCATGCCAATGCCTAAGACGAGAAAAATGATTGTGTAGATTGAAGATGCGCCAGAGGTTTTGAGGTGCCAGGATTGATGGTCTGGGAGGTAGACTTCGTCGACTTCGGCGTAGCTGCAGAAGGGGCAGCGGATGAGGGGGAGGCTGGATTTGAGGAGGCTGTCCTCAGCGAGGCGTTCGTTGAACTTGCGGACTAGGTCTTTGCCGGTTCGTTCTTCGATGCAGGCTCGGAGGACGAGTTCTTGGGATATGCAGCCTTGACAGTCATCGGCCATAGGTGCGAGACATCGAAGAGTTCCACTGTTGAGGTTGATGTTCCGTTGCCAGCCTTGGCCAAATACTGCTTCGTTAAGAGCGTGTCTCACGCATTGGAAGCAGAGGAAATGACCTCCATCATCGCAAGCTGTTAATTGCTCAAATGCCGTCCCTGTAAAACAGCATTCGCAGTCGTGTAATGCTTCGTTGGTTTCCGCTTCGGTGTTGTTTAATTCTATCGCCAGAGCATGATCTTTATCTTCCCTTTCGGTTCGTATTCGATCTTGAATTGGCACTACAAGGCCCTCAAATAACTCTTTATCAAGTTCGGGTGAGCCTGTAGCTTTAAGTGTAGGAATGGGCAATCCATGACCAGATGACTGCCAAACAATAAGATTGTGGTTGTCTGCCTCGGTCGAAGTTGGTTTCCTGCGGAGGAAAAGTGACGATATTGAAAAACGCCATGACTTCGAGGACAAGGCTACCAAAGTCGGTCGTGCAAGGGTATAAGAATGGTTGAATTCCGCCAGAACGGCATTTATGGTCGAACGAGACAGTCCCTTAAATTCCCTGTACGCGATAGCCCTCACGGCCTTCTTGTATTCCGGTGTTCTGAACCTCTCCTCCGCCGGAACGATGCCTTGTTCATTTGCCTGGAGACCCTTCTCATCATTCCCTTTCCCAGCGACCCTAAACCTCCCTTTCGCCCAGTGCATTTTATTTTTCAATAGTCCTTCCGTTACAACTGCCAGTCTAGACTCAGGATCGAAACTCGACAGCATCTCCCGGAAGACCTCAACCTGCACATCGGGGAATATGGCTGCCAGAGCCGCAAGGCTGTTATTCAACTCGCGCAGATCGGGAGGTTCGGACACGATGGGCGCGAGATGCGCTGCTTCGCGGATATAAGGATGATCGAGAGATTCTTGTGAGGAAGACGCCTCCTGCGAGTTCTGATCGAGGCTCTGGCTGGTGGATTTGGTGCGTTGATGTGTTGACGGACTTCCTCGACGAGGGGTTGTTTGGCTCGATGGTTTGAGCAGTCCTTGGAAGACTATCATAGCTGGCGAATCTGTGGGGGTTTTACATGGTTTGGTAAGAGAAAACTTAGTGGTAGGATCTGACTATGTATTTTTAAGAACCACTGGCCTGGAAGGTGAGTTGTTTGGGAGTAATAGCGTGATTCCGGCGTCTTCCAGGACGGGGAGAGTTGATTGATGCTTCGGAATCTTTGGCGGAGCCGTGTCTCGCGCTGACATGCGATCAGCGCACCCGCCGCCTTGTTCAACCCACCCCTCTTCTGATTTTTTGTTCTAGACACATGACATAACATTAAGGAATATAAGGCAAACATTCAGGGAAAGAATTTCTGAATGATAATTAGATTTCAGGTCTCTAAAGGGTATCTCTAAAAGTACAGTATGAAACGTCAGATACACATCTCTCAAGCCGCAATTTTCATCTCCTCTTTGGCATCATCTTTTACATCCTCTTTGAAATCGTCTTTCGCCTCGTCTGTGGGCGCCGCACCCTCCTTCTTTTCTTCCTTCGTTGCCTCATTGCTTTCCACGACCAGTTCTTTGTCAACCTTTGAAATGTCTCCTTTCCCGTCCTTCGCTTCATCCTCAATCTTAGTCTCCTCCATCGCGTCGTTTGCATCTTCTGCCTCTTTTGCCACTTGTACCTCCTCTTGCGTCTCCTCTACTTTCTTCCCCTCCTTACTCTCATCCTCCTTAGCGACAATTGCCGTTGCAATCTTTGGTGATTTCAAGAAATCCGAGGAGTCGACTGGCAAACCTGCAATACTCTCCGGCTCTGGTTTCTTCTCTTCTGCTTCTGCATCCTCCTTCTCCTCTTCTGTATACTCTACATTGTCGAAGAAGGTCTTATCCAATGTGGAAGTTGGAGGTCCCGATTCAAGGATATCTGCTGCGACAGAGGGCTCTTGCTCATTGCTGCTTGCACTTACAAGCTCGGGCCGGGGTTCGTCCACTTCTATTTCATCCACTACCAAAGTCTCTACCACAACAGGGATATCAACAATAGTGTCGTCCCCATCACTCTCCTCAATGCTCGTTTCTCTCAGCTTCTGCGTAGCATCTGGATCTTCTTCGTCCGATTCCAATACCGTATGGACCGCTGAGCCAACAGAAGGGGAACCTCGAATGTGTCTTCTAGTATGTGTTGGTGGGACATTCATAAAGTCTTCTTCTGCTGTTGTTCTTCCAACTTGATGTGAAGTCTTTGTTGGTTTCATGATCGAAGGTGGTAGCGGGCGAGAATCCTCGACAGGCTCTAATCCCTCTGCTTCAGGGGGTAGTTTATAATTTTCTGCTGGGAGAAGGTCGTAGGTATCGCAAACCGTCTTGAACAGAACATACAATCCAGTCTGACCTTCAACCTGCCAGAATACCCCTCGATGTTGGAACCATGCATGCGCAAACATCCTGTGAAGTCTTCTGAAGATGTTTGTCAAATGCTTTTCGCCCCCTCCTCGGGGATCCAACGAATCTCCAGCACCTAGCGTCAGCCGACTAGGGAATATCTTCTGGCTCGTTACGATGTTTGTGGCCCAGTCGAGAGTGTGGCAGCAGTAATCGATAGCACAGCAGCTCTTTGGTGATGCGTGAACAGCACACAAAAATTGCCACTCGCTCGCGCGCATTTCGGGGCATGTGGTGGCAGAACATGGCGGGTCGTCGAAGAGGAAGCCAATGATTAGATCATTGCATTTGTTTATGAGGAAGCGGCAAAGCTCGTACAACCACAATGCCCGGTCGACACCCTCAGGTTGGGCGGCTATCAAGAAAGCGGTTTTGCGTGTAATTGGTGTAATGTTGTCGTTCTCGGATTTGGTGTAGTGGTAGTGTAGGGCCTTTAGGTGTTCTTGGAGTTGAAAAGCAGAATCGAGCTGTGGAGGCATTAGCAAGCGCATATGTGTGTGTTTGAAGGATTAACACAAACCTCTCCCAGTGGTACAAGCGGTGGACCAGCGGCCATGTCGGCTGCCTTTGTTCCAGGGTGTATTCTTCGGATAGCGTTCGCGTCAATGATGCTCTGCTCAATTGTAGGCTCTTGACCTGTGAAGCTTCCCACGGAGGGCGACTTGGGGCCGATCTGTATCTCGGTCGGGGGAGGTGGACTAGGTAGCCTGGGGGAGCTAGGTGGCATAGACATCTTGAATTGGGCGATCAATCGTCGAGGGGTGGTATGCGATGTGAGAAAGGCGTTGTTTCCTGAAGCTCCGTGAAGTCAACAGGAGCTTTGAATCGTGAGTGTTGATGTGTTGAAAGGAGGCTGAAGCTGTAGCCGGCTGGTGCCCAAACCCAGCCAGTGCTAAAATAGAAATACTGGGGGGCTAAGGCGGTGAGAAGATCTTCACTAACGACACCCCTCTTGGACAGTCCTAGATATTAACTCTACTCCCCACCCAGAGTCCTGAACACCATAACAGCAAACTACACATTATTCACACACGCATTCTGCTTTATT
>JBAMDN010000683.1:0-22317 GCA_037074945.1 Tetracladium marchalianum | reverse complement strand
TACTTTGTCGTCCCAAGTTGAGCCCGCAGTATCCTGTCGCCATTTTGAGATCCGTTTACGGCAGCTATGCATCTGGCGGCGTCCTCATTACGTGCAAATGTGACGTACACACCCAGCGAGCCATTTTGCGATGCTTCGGTCTGCTTGGCCTTACTTACTACGATCTTAATGATCTTTCCGTACTGGCCAAAGTACTTGTCGCCTCGTAATGTCTGTAGAATCTCGTCCTCACGAATACCAGGGCTCAATCCTACAACATAGACAAGGTTTTTCTGGACAACACGGAGGCCTGCTAGGTGTTTGCGGTTCGCGCTTTCCACCTCGCGCTTCTGGGTCTCCTTCTGCCGGATCTCGGCCTTCTTCTTTTCCTTCTTTGCCGCGATTATTCGGTATTGTGCCATCCTAAGACATTGTCAGAATTTTGCCACAAGACTTACAGGAGTCCGCTTACTCTTCTTGCGATACAGCCTTCCACTCGATAGTCTTGTCATCGTAAGGTCTTCGGCAGGCAGGACATAGGCCGTTCGCATTATTGTTTCTGATGTTGTTGAAACAGAACTGACAGATCTAAAAGGGGGCAAATATGGTGAGCCGAAAGGAGCGAGACAGCACAAACATACCAAACTCACCTGATAACCACAAGGACATGGCTTGAAGTTCTTGTCCGAAGGATCTAGTTCTTCAATGCAGAGCGGACTAAAAGATGATTCGATTAGTCCATGGTCGGTGGGCAAATATAGCAGACAGCCTGAGCTCGAGGGTGGTGCTATCGAGGAGGCACGTACCAGTATTCCTCCTCATCATCGATGAAGCTATCTTGGGGAGCCATGGTCAATACAGTTGATGCGCTGGCACATGTGCGGGATATGACCAAGTTGGATGTAGGAGACAAAGAGAAACTTTGATGACGGGGGGAGATGATGACCGTGCAAGTATTTGTCGCGTGGCTGAAGGGGGGAGTATTAGGGTGATGATGTACAAGGCGAGAGAATCTCTCGAAGTCTAGTTGGCGAGATTGAGGAGAGGAAAGGGTATGTCGCGACAAGAGTTGACGTTGTCAAAATGACACTATTGGGGAAAGAAGATGGTTGAAAGGTCTCTCGCTCTTCCTTTGGACATACGCTTGGGCGGACCGCGCTAGCCAGATACGGAAGTCTGCTTAGTCACCGAACAGGCCAATCAGCAGCGACCGGTATTCTATTGCACATCCAAATCGACTTTCTTGAGCGTCCTGCCCGTCATCACGGCATCGAGATACTGCAATTGATATCGCATCGCCGCCTCTGCAACCATGGCAATGAGGCTCTCCAACAGCAGGTCGTTGAGTGCAGCTTTGAGGTCAAGCAGGACTGCCCTCGCTCGTCGCAATGAACTACTTGTCCGTTCCTTCACCTCGACCCGACCCGCCCAAGTTGTTGTATCTGGAGCTGGAGACACCCCCAACATGCGCCATGCTCAGAGAGCTCCCGATTCTCCAGAAGGACTTCACGCGCCCGTAGTCAATCCTGCCGATAAACACGCTGCCAAAGCGGAGGAGATGCACCGCTACGGTGCCTGGCTCATGGGCTGTCTCCCCAAATACATCCAGCAATTCTCTGTGTGGAAGGACGAGCTAGTGATTTATATCCCTCCATCAGGCGTCATCCCTGTGTTCTCATTTCTCAAATGTAGGCACCTTGTCCTCCTATCTATGTCAATATGGCTGCTAATTCCTTACTAGACAATGCCTCTGCCGAGTTCACACAAGTATCCGACATCACAGCGGTTGACTTCCCCACCCGCGACCAGCGATTCGAGGTCGTCTACAACCTATTGAGCGTGCGACATAATTCCCGTATCCGAGTTAAGACCTATGCGGATGAGGCGTCTCCTGTCCCTAGTATCACCAGCTTATATGATGGCGCCAATTGGTACGAAAGAGAAGTCTACGATATGTTCGGTGTATTTTTCGTGGGTCATCCAGATTTGCGACGAATCATGACGGACTACGGATTTGATGGGCATCCTTTGCGAAAGGACTTCCCTCTGACTGGCTACACTGAGGTTCGCTATGACGAAGAAAAGAAGAGAATTGTACTGGAACCTTTGGAGTTGACACAAGCATTCCGAAATTTCGAGGGGGGAACAGCAGCATGGGAGGTGAGTGTAATCGCATGTATTTTCTACCACGGAATCACTAATAGGTTGAATAGCAAGTTGGACCTGGTACAGATATGACACCAGACACGTTCAAATTACCCGAAGCAAAGCCAGAACCGCCAAAGGAGGAACCAAAGAAATAAATTGGTCAATGAATTGTACATAATACTGTTATTATATGATGGAGTTCCACCGCTTGTGCGCATGCAAAAACAATATTGTTTTACCAAGGCAGGTCAAAATCTCGCCGGAGATTGAGGCACGGGACTGGCCACTTGAGTATTCGAGTTGAAAACTCTAGTGGCCAACAAAAAGTACAATTTGCACCCAATCTAGTAGCTAGCTGCTCTTAGGAGATGAGATCCGTGGCTTCGAGACCTGCTCGTCTTCATTTGGACATTGCTGAAGAGTGTCCTTTCTGGATGTTTAATTGTTGCGTGGCTTACCATTTGCGTTGGATAAAGAAGCCTGGAGACCAGTTCTTTATTTTGATTTCTCTTTGGAAAAACCACAGTTCCTTTGTAAAGTTTTTTCTCATTCTTTCTCCACCAAATGGTGTCAAGCGTGCTAGAAACTTTTGCCATTTGAATTTAAGCCTTTAGATGTTGGATACACCATCTCATTGCAGTCACGTTTGAACATTTAAATTCCCGCATTCCGAGCATTCTAGAAAATACACACAATACTGTCTAGCACCATCTTCGCATTTACTTTATATAACTTCACTCCCATATGTACATCTGCCTCGAGTTCTCTATTGTTATTGCCGTTCCACTTCCCCGTGAGGCTATTCACGCTGTTCGTCTCATGCTTAGTCAAATTTCACCATTCCAATCTTCATTTATGGCTTCGATCAATGTCAAATACACAAATCTCTAGTCACCCACGTTCTGCTGCTATGTATTGTCTGTACTTTTCTACTAATGAGGTGTGGAGGTGCTAAAACCAGAAATATGAGTCCTAGCAACACCGACCCCGTATACCACGCGCTAAACCTACCCAATTTGGAGATGACTAGCTCACCACTTGCTCGTATTCTCAAAATGGAAAGCTGTAGCATTCGTTAAGCGCCTGTGACAGAGCCAGAGCACCCGAAGGGTAGACGCGACCCTCGTACAATGTTTCACTCTGCTTCGATCGGCCTTCGTCACGAGCGTATGGCGCTTCCAAACCTAAGTACCGTAGAATTTCGTCAAAGTTTTCGAGGAAATCCTTAGATACTGACATTCACAACTCTACTTCAGTCGAATCAAGTACACAATATTTGCCATTGTTGAATGCAATATGAGAACAACCCAATGGTACGAGGGGAGTGCCCCATATGTACGAAAAAATCGAACGACGGTTTCACACTATTGGCACATTCCGTTCCCCTTCTTTCTTCTTTCCGATCTATGCTTCCTACGGCTCTGCGCTAGCAAGCAAAACCTTATCATTCCTCTGCCGGACAGGTTCTTCCCAGCTCCAATGTAGTAGTATATCTTATCTTGCGACTCGACAAACTAACTCAAACTTAGTGTAAACACAGAAAGTGGCTGATGATGAGATAGATTTTTATCCTATCTTCTCCGCCACTTCCTCTTCTCCGTATTTCCCTTCCTCTTTCTTCCTCTCTTATCAATCAATCACCCCGGAATTCTATCTATGCTAGTGAAATAATCAAACATGCAAAGTAATCACAACAATCAAACAACCACACAAATCTCAACTACATCACCAAAATCCCACTAAAAAACCCAACCAAAGTTGTCCCTCACCACCATCGGCAGCGTCAAAAAACTAACATCAACCGACTCTCTCTGGAAAATATGAGTACTATCATCTCTGATTTTGACAAAAAACCGAAGAGAAACGTAAGTCAGCCGCTTACCATTCCAATTCCCACCCTACCAAATCAAAAATTTCATCCCACAATCACATCATTAACTCCACAATCCACATACAGGATCGAAGCAAAACTCTAGTATCTCAAAGATACCAAGAGCCCAGAAGAATTCGACGCTATCATTGACGCCGAGATGCGAAAATTGAGGCCCGCACACCTTTTGGTATTTCAATTAAGGAAATTGCTAGAAATTTGAAGTCGAAAGTTCGCCATGTTTTTAGAACGTAGGGACTTTCTTTTGAGATAAGATGACAAGGTTTGAGTTCGTGTTACTCATTTTACTAATATCCACGAAGGTGAAAGTGCGCGAGACACAATCTTTATTAACAAACTCAATTAGCCCAGGTCAAATTTACCGTAGGACAACAATTATTGACCTCTTCTTTCGTCATTTCACCGTAAATATCGTACCATAAAGCTTAATTTGAATTGTATCCTTAACACCGAATCCGAAAACACCAAATCAAGATGGGGATTGCTCTCCCAAGATCAAAAATGCGGGACAACAGCACCTGAAACCATCAAGCGCGCCTTGATAAATATCTTGGTAACATGAACCGTTAACTTCGAGAGGTCGGAAATATGCACGCGAAATCATCGATCAAGCAGCTGTTTTGGCACATCTCTTAACGAGAGCAGCCCTTCTGTTCGATAAAGTTCACCAACGTCATCAACACTTCAACACACCAGCAGATCTAAGATCGAAGATTCCTTTGATTCGGAATATGGGAAGGAGGAAAATATGAAAGAGAAGCAAACAGGGATGGAGGAAGAGGAAAGTATGGAGAAGGAAAGCATGAAGGAAGAAGAAAATGAAAGAAGAGGAGAATGAAGCAAGAAGAAATGAAAGAAGAGCACGAAGGTAGGAAGAAGAGAAGGAAGCAAGGAAAGAAGGAAGGAAATAAAAGAATACCATAGCGTAGATAGGACTTCCCTTTCCCCACGAAGGACTTTAAGGGGCTCAAAATTACACACTCATCCTATCCAGACCACATTTGTACCTACACCTTCACAATGAACCAAAGATATGAAATATGAGAAGAGTGAACTTCATGCATGCATGTATATGTGTGTGTCTACTCCTATGCCCCTAAAATTAAGCCAAAAAACAGGCCCTCCTTAAATTAGCTCTGTTTCGCCCATCCATAAAACTGATAAATTACAAAATCACCCCTGACTAAGAAACCCAACTCAGTACTCCTCATCACTCCCATCCTCATCTGGCAAAAGTGCTCTATAGCGTCGACTTGCCAGATCCTCCTCCAATCCACCATCACCACCTTCTGGATCCAAATAGCCCTCACCACCCACCAGACTCAATGCCACAGGCAAGAACACCAAGGCATGAGCAGCAGCGAACACGACCAGAGCCAGCCAGATTCTAAAGTAGTAGATCTCGAAGATCTTGCTTCTTGTGAAGGCGAGCACGAATACACCAAGAAGCTTCGTGATAGTGATACCGGAGAAGACAGAACCTCCCACATTAACGAGAGCAGTCCACGCGCGGGCGTCACGGCCACGGAACTTGTTCTTTGCACGTTCCATAACGGCACGAGAGGGGAACATGAAGGCACGGGCAATATGGGCACAGAATTCAACGCCAATGCCAACGCAGATGATCAAATTGACGAGTGAGACTGCGTTGAGGGAGACATTGAAGAGAGCCATCGTGCCAATGATATCGATTACGATCATGATGACCGTTACTGTGACGACGGCGCCGGTTTTGAGTGAGCCGAGAAGGATGGAGGAGATGAAGAGAATGAGGGCGAGCGCTGAGCCGAGAAGGGTGGCGGTTAGACGCACAATGCTGGCGTATTGGTCGAAGAAAATGTAGAAAATGCTATAGGGGAACACTTCAATACCGCTGTTACTGCTAATATCGTTGGCGATGCGACGAGCGGAGGCATACGCATCTATGAAATTTTCTTGGCTTCGAAGAGGAGTATGTGTAGTACGGAAGTGGGATGCGGGGATTGTGTTATGTTTGCTGTCGATAACTAAAGCATTACCGTAGGATGCCTTACCTCCAAGAGGACAATCTGCATTCGTGGGAGCTTCCACCCATTTCTGCAGGTAGTCGATGAACTCGATACCTTCAGGCATACCAGATAGCGTGATGTTCCAGGCGGGATCACGGTTTGTAAAGCATTGCTTTTCGGGGTCTTTTTCACCCTTTTCTTTGCAACATGTCAACTCGGGATCGAGCCAACGTAAGTAATCATCAATCCAGCTCGCAGAGCCAGAGGCAATGTACGAAACATTAGGTCGCTTTCTCTCTTGCTCAAGAACATTGGTCAGAGATTGTTGTTCGCAAGTTGTGAAACGAGAACAAATTTGTTGCTGGTGTTTTCGTTCTGTGGCGTTCAATCCTTTTGTGACAAAATAAACCGGAGGACCAGACTCAAAGTAGTCATACAAGTCGTTGAAGTACGGAATGAGGTATGACCCATCCGGGATAGCAACTCGTTGATCAAGACCCAAAGCTACTTCCGGAATCAGTGCTGTGCCAGCTGTGAAGATACCAAGGAAGAATATAACAATAGCGGCCTTGGCCTTCTTTTGCAGAATGAAGGGTGCGTAATGCTTTCGAATGAAAACTTGGAGGCTGGACTCATCCTGCCCCTCAAAGCTTCTATAAGCATAGTCGCTAGCGCCATATGCCGGACTGAGATGAATACCTGCGCCCTTGATTTGAATGCAAGGAAAGCAATCCGCTCTATGATCCTCAACCCTGCGCTGGTTGAGAGCAAGGACTGAAATAAACATCGTGACTTGGAGTAATGCATTGATGAAAACTGCACCAGCTGCATAGATTGCAAAGTTTCTGACAGCAGGCATGCCCACAAGAGCGCCGAGAGAGAAGGCAATAGTCTCAGTGATTGCCGAAAGTAAAATCGATGGTCCCATGCGGCCGAGAGCTTTGGCAAGGCGAATCTCAACCACATCATCGGGATGACTGATGTTGACTCGCTCAAATTCATGAACAATCAAGAAGATATTGTCAACACCAACGGCAAGAACAATAAATGGAATGACTTCTGCGATGATAAGGGTGACCTTGATACCACATGCCGAGAATAGACCAATTGATGCAGAGATCGACATCAAAACAATGACAATACCAGCGACACCAAGAGTAAATTTAGACTCGACCAATGAAGTAGCAGGGTTGCTGATTATTGATCGCAGAGAGAGTGTTGTTGACCCTAATGCGATAGAAGCGTAGAAAAACATGATGATATAGCTTATCACCACGATCTTGGCATCTGTATTAGTGGACTTGTTTAACTCCTCTTCCAGACTGATTTCGGTCGAAAAAGACAGTCGTAATCCCCTATCGCTTGCTTCACCCTGCACTTCCAGAAGTGTAGACTTGAGCTGTTGTTCCCAATCCATTGCTCGTTCTTCTTCTGGAGAACCTTCACCATGATTGCTCACAACCCATGTAACAACAATGGCAGAAGAGTCAGCTACATCTGTCGAATTTCCTTGCCCGCCAAGGATAAGAGCAGAATCGACTGGTAGCTCGAACTTAGGGAGGCAATTTGCCGGGGATGTTGCGCAATCTCGCAGCCTCTCCTTCCATGTGTCTGGTTTAACCACATTGACATCGTTACCAAAGTATACGGAAACTGATTGGACGACACAAGCGGTCCCCGTAGGCTTGAAACAAACATCATCGAGAGTAGCTCCAGTCTTTTCGCCAACCAAGTTGCTGACTCTATCTTCAACACCAATCCACCACTTGAGAGTGTCAGCGCTTAGAACTGGCCTGGGCCCGTCAACCTGAGTATCATTGACAAGGAAGACTTGCTCAGCACGATAGAATGGTCCAAAATTTTGATCAAAGAAAGCCTTTTCCTGTGATGCGGCGGATGTTGGGCTGACCCATAATCGTGCTGGATTTTTTTCGATATCAAATTGCTTCCAGCCAACACTGAGGAGGCCCACAAACAAGATAGACGTTCCAATCGTAATGCCGGGGAAACGCGCAGCGGCGTATCCAAGGTGACTGAAAGCCTTGTCACAGACTGTATTGATCCAATAAGTCCGTTGTGGTCGGTCATACATTCCAACATTGTGAATCATATCACCCTCATCTTCGTCATCGCTTGGCGAAGTGTCCTGTAGAAGACGCAGACGCTGGCTCTTGAGCTTCGCATGCTTGGCATATACAACGTGCCCAACTCCCGCAGTGATGAATAGCAGAATAATGATACTGTATGAAAGGATGGCCCCAAATGAGAGACATGGAAGTAATCCGACATGGCATGAGCCCTTTTCAGATATCGCCGGCAATGTTGGGCAGACCGCAGGGCAATCAACACAAGCGCATCTAAATTTTGCATCCTCATCATTACATTTCTTTGCTGAAACGTCCATGCTGTTCATTTTGTCTTCCGGGTAATCTGACGGCCTCGGGAAATTGATTTGGAAAGGCGAGCCGAAAGGCGGATTCTTATGTCCCAAGAACTTGAGGAAATCGGTGTAATTTTTAGCCCCGCCTCCAATGAAAGTCATAGCATTGCCGTTTGTTGCTCCAAATTTGACATCCTTGCAACTGTCGTAGAATTTGCTTCCATACTCATCCGACACCAGCTCGTCTAGCTCTGTCACCTTATAGTTGTCCCCCGACTTCTCTGCTTGGGTGACATTAATAAATAGTGACTGGTCGGGCGAGCAAGTGAAGGTGCAGAAGAGGTTGTAGAAGTTCTCCTTGCACGCAGGACAAGCTGATATGAAGGTTTTGGCTTTTGCGACATTTTCTGATAAGGTATTGATCTAGGTGGTGTTAGTCTAGAAGATGCCGTGGGAGAATGTGACTTTTTACTTGGTCTGCATCGCAGCACACGGGGCCGCTCTTCCATTTATCACCGCAAAGCTCCACCAGCTGTTCCCGCACATCATCTTCTGGATCTTTCGCCAGTCCATTGTCTAGACAAGGCAACGGAGGAGCAAACCAGCTTCCACCGCAACCACCACGTATCGCACATCTGCCAGCTTCACGTATTGGAGTAAATGGTTCGCCCGCTACCAATTTTCCAACAAACAAGCCCGCCGCAATTGCGGACCACAGTTGTACCATCTTTAAAAGCTAGTTATTGAGCTTCTGCCGCTCGTATGTCGTTTGAGGAGGAGCTTGGACAGGATACGCAGTGCCCGAAACGGGATATTTCCAGTTTTAGGACACGCGTGTCTTTGTGAAGAAAGTGTGCCGAACTCCCTCGATGGAGCAGGAATTTGTTTGCAGATGCACGGGGAATGAGAGAAGATTGTGAGGTTGTGAGGTTGAAGTTGAGGTCAATCCCACTATGATCACCAGCCACAGATTTGCAAGGGTACCTGTATGCGTCATTGTGATTCCAGTCTTGGCTTGGTACTCGTGTTCGAGCTAGGCCACCTAACCATTGTAAATGCAGTACCTGTGTCTTTGTCAAACCACAAAGTACCACTTGGGTATTTTTTGATTTCATCATGAGTGGCAATATCAGTGTGTATGAGCTACAGCTGATAGCTCTCGAAAATCACCGACCTTATGAAGCTTTGTGGAGGAGTACTTGTACCTCCGTACAGTACAGGGGTTGGCCAGTAAAACAAACCCCTTCTAGATGAACAAACACAAACTTTCTCGATACTTATTATGTTATGACCCAACTTATCTTGCTAACAACAGTATAAGTTCCTCTCCATAATGTAAACAGAAGAAATCAAATATACCAAGGAATTCATTCTGCTCAGGATAATGTGTCGCGTGCAGGGTCTCGCTTGTAGGTTCTCTAGTGTTCTCTCCAGTCTTCTAGAAAGTCTTCAGAGACAGACCTCCATCAAGAGAAGAAAAATCCCGGGATCGACGCATGTGCTTGATGAAGGATATACTTGAAGTAACAATAGCCGACACTCGACAGACGAAGTCAAGCCCCTTGGAATCGGTTGATGAATCCGGAGTCCAATCAATATGAGCAATTTCTCGGTACTTCGATGTGCTTCAAAGATCCTTGTGTGGAATGTGACTGTACTGTATTAAACAAGCGCTAGGAATGGAATGGTGTAAATGGGACCTGAGATAAAAAAGACATATCAACCAAATTCGTGGTATGTCAGAAACCTAGAAGTCCTTGTTTACAATATCTGGAATATTCATTTGTTTACCTACCTACCTGTTGTCACCCTTTTCTGACCTATCCCAAGCATACCTTCGTTACTTGCAACATTAACATCGTTTTTTCCTCTCTAGGAGTTACTCGTCAATGCAGAAGCTGCTAGTTGTTGAAGTGTACCTACTGCGCCATACCGTGGAATTCTCAGCCAGCGTAGATGTCCACAAGATGCTTTGGAATCCAAGGTCCTACTCATAGCTTGATAGACATAATAATATCCACCTAATATCAGGTGTTGTGACATAGGTAAGCGACCCCAGTTGTTCGTCGAACGTAGCTGGTGCTGCCACGAAGCGAGTTGCCGCCGATAGTGTTCTATTAAGCGCCACCTTATCGATCTACCTACTCCGTAAATGATGCCTCACCCTCGCCCTACTCAACCCGGGCATCTATCAGAAGCCGCACTTTCACCACCACCTGTTTGAGCCCGCATTCAACCAACAAAACCCCCCATCGACTTCGATCCTGCAATCAACCTCGCATCATACTCACGGCGACCATACGCAGACGCTAAATGGCGTAAAATCGATGGATAATTCAGGGAAGAAAGGTGGATCACTCGACAGCGCCGCCAAACCTCCGCCCTCCACAGTGACTGCCTCTTCGATATCGTCTCATCGGTAAATTGGAACCTATTCACTTTTTCCCTTGACCACCTGCACATCCCCCCCTTCTCCTTCTCCTCTTTTATTTCCCTGCCGATCTCCGTTTGTTTCGTCGCCCTCCAAACCCCATTTCCACTCCTTCAAACATTCTCCTTCTCCCGTCACGACAAAGATTCTGTCCACCTTGTTTGCTGGTGGTTCATTGTCACATTCTTGGAGGCCAGTGGAGACTGTCTCAGCAACTCAATACTTACGCATCATGTCTTCCAGGATTACAAGAGCCTCCGCCAGAGCAGCGAACTCCTCTGATACTTCATCTGCACCAGCTCCTCCGCCTACTTCGGCACCTACACCCTCATCCGCCCGCTCATCTCGAGCCACGCCTTCGTCACGAAAACGCAAAGCATCTGGCCCCGAGTCAACTCCTCCACCCGCCCCAGAGCCCACAAGAAGCAACTCTACTCGTCGTTCAAAGCGTCCGCGTGTGTCGGAGCCTGCTGCCTCTATACCTCCCCCACCACTACCAGCATCAGCTCGTCGAAAGAAGGGCAAGACGCCTGCGGCAATGTCGAGCCCAGTGTATGTGAACGAAGCTAGAGGTTGGAAACTTGCCAGTGTGCTAACTTTCCCTAGTGAAAATGCTGGTCCTGCCACCGATCCCCCAACCACATCGAATTCCGGCAAGCGCAAGTCATCCAGAAGCAAGAAGGGCGGGCAAGGTGTGTCTAGGTTTTTGATTGAGGACAAACTACGGAATAGCTGACATTCCACACAGGAGACCCTCCAGGCACCACACCAAGCTCGGGAAGACGATCTAAGAAGGCAAACGCGGGGAACAATGATGTAGATACACCTATGGCCGATGCGGTAGATGATAAGCCTTCCTCTGTTGGAGACCCAGATCTTCCGAGTGATGACGGGGAGGACGACGAGATGCAACATGATGATTACGATGGACGAGAGGACGACGACGACGACGATCCATTTGGAGGATTTGGAGGACCCGGAGGCCCGCCTCATGGTCTTTCCAGCACTTTGAGAGCTTTGAGTGGCATGATGTCGGGGGTCTCGTCCAGATTACGTGAAATTCTGAGCAATCTAAAGCAAAAGGATGACCCGTCAATTCAACTCATTGCTCTCCAAGAGCTATCAGAGATTCTCCTTGTCTCTACAGAAGACAACCTTTCCGGACACTTTTCGCCAGATGCATTTGTCAAAGAATTGGTTGCCTTGATGCAGCCCTCCGATTTTGGTGAAGAAAATCCAGAAATGATGCTTCTCGCGTGTCGTTGTATTGCAAATCTAATGGAAGCCCTGCCTGCAAGCACTTCCAATGTGGTTTATGGAGGTGCTGTTCCCGTCCTCTGCGCAAAGTTATTAGAGATTCATTTCATTGACTTGGCGGAACAAGCTTTGAGCGTATGTGTCCCTTGATAATTTCATATTTACCAAACTAACTTTTGATAGACCCTCGAAAAGATCTCGGTTGAGTTTCCAGCCTCCATTGTCCGAGAAGGTGGTCTCACGGCTTGTCTATCCTACCTTGACTTTTTCGCTACTAGTACCCAGAGAACAGCAGTCACAACAGCTGCAAACTGCTGTCGAAACATCCCGGAAGACTCATTCGCAGTCGTCAAAGATGTAATGCCCATCCTGCTTAACGTGCTTGGATCCAATGACCAAAAAGTAGTTGAGCAAGGCTCTCTCTGTGTTTCCAGGGTTGTGGAAAGCTTTAGATATCACCCCAACAAACTTGAGGAGCTCGTCAGCACAGATTTGTTGAAAGCTATCCTTCGGCTCCTGCTTCCAGGAACTACAAACCTCATTGGTCCAAACATTCATACACAGTTCCTTCGAGTTCTAGCATTTACGGCCAAGGCCAGTGCGAACCTTTCTGCAGCACTCTTCAAAATGAATGTGGTCGAGACCCTATACCAGATCTTGACCGGTGTGTCTCCTCCTGACGCAGACGATGATGTTGCATCCAAACTCGACAGTGTTGTGGTCATGCAGGCTTTGATACACCGACCTCGAGAGCAAGTCATTGAAACTTTGAATGTGATTTGCGAGTTGCTTCCCGGACTTCCAAAGATTCCTGGATCCTCAGACGATCTTCCTCGGAACGAAAATGCTTCAGTACCAAACAGCACTCGAAAGAAGTCATCCAATGAGAAGCGTATTGAAGCACTTGAAGGCTGCAAGCAAGAGGTGAAACGATTTGCTGTCATTCTATTCCCCACTTTGACGGATGCATTTTCGAGCACCGTCAATCTCAGCGTTCGCCAAAAGGTTTTGACTGCACAACTAAAGATGCTCTCGAATCTCGACACCGATATACTATCAGAGGCACTTCAATCTGTCCCATATGCTTCCTTCTTGGCCGCCATCCTTTCACAACAGGATCATCCAAGTCTCGTCGACTACGCACTCCAAGCTGCGGAACTGCTACTCAATCGTCTCGAGGACATTTATCGTTATCAATTCTACAGAGAGGGTGTCATTGCTGAAATACACAAGCTGGCTGCAACTGACACGACCGAGAAAGCCGTTGAAGTCGCTGTAGTTGATGTGCCTGTTGTGCCTGCTGAGACCGCAGAATCGAAGGAGACAGAGAAGACGCCCCGTGATGACGAAGATCAAGACGACTCCTCGGATGAGGACCGTGATAATGATCCCGAGAATGATGAAGGCGCAGATGATATGAGTCCATCTGGAGAGAGTTCCCGAGGTTCTACCATGTCTTTAGATGGCCCTCCTCGTCAATTACCAACGGATGCCACATCAGCACAACAACTGCTTGTCCTGCGTGCGAAAACATTTCTTGAGGTTCATGAGACTGAGAAGAACAGCAAAAATATGAAGAAAAAGGCGATGAAGATCCTCACCACGTTGCAATCATTGGCCAGTGAACTTGATCAACACTATCTACACCAAGGACCTGGCAATGGTATTGATCTATTCAACAAGCTTGCTGCTTCTTTCGATGGGGATGTCCTAGAGAGCGTCACAAGTGCAGAGTTACTCAATTCGGAACTTGTCCGCGTGCTCCTTGCAATCTTTAGCAATCCCGATGAAAACTTGAGTAATGCTGCCCGTTCCGCATTTCTTGAAGTTTTCATGGGCCGAAGCGTTACCAAGAAGCTCTCAATTACCACCGGTGCGGATTCTTCTGATACGCCTTTCAGCATCATGATTCACAAATTGCAAGATCTTTTAAGTCGCTCGGAACATTTCGAGGTCGTCACTGTTCATTCAAATACCTTTGACGGAAACAGAAGCAGTGCTGCTTCTATGCTAGCAAAGCAAATTCGATTGCGATTGAACGCTGATGATGATTCAGAAATTCCTAAGCCCTATCGAAATATTCAGGTTTCCATCCATGCAATTGCTACTTTCAAGGCTCTGGATGACTATCTACGGCCAAGAATCAACTTGAACGACCGTCCTCGTGGAGCCAGAAGTCGAGAGGCGCTTTCAGGTGCTCTGGCTGCACTTGCTGCTGCTGGTATGACCAACCCTTACAGCGGTATTCCAGGAGCTCAAGCACGCTTGGCTGAACGTGGTCTTGCTTCGGCTCTTGCTGGCAACGCAGCTGCTCCAACTCCTTCTGCAACGCGCAGTACTCGTAGGAGTAAAGCAAAGACGTTGCCCACGCCAGCCTCCGCGGACCAATCAGCCTCCAATACACCCCAAGAAAAGGTCGCTCGTCGCTCAAGTAGACGTCAGCAGGCTCAAACAGACCCTCCACCGCCTCCTCCACCTCCACCAATGCTGGAAGAGGATAGCCTTGCAAATGCGCTTGAGTGTGCGGATGAAAGACAGTTGAGTGACGATGATGAGATGGATGAAGAAGACCTGGATGCTATTGTTGGTGAATTGGAGGATGAGGAGCCTACCTCTCCACCAGATCCTAGTGCAGTAAACCTTGAAGTCGCTGCTGGTGGTAAGGTTACAGCTCGTCAGGAAGACGGCACTCGAGTCGCCACACCATCTCAAGTGCCAGGTAGCGCCTCCTCTCGTACCACAGCAGCGCAATTGGCAGCAGCACATGCAGCTTTAAGCACACCAAGCGCAGCGGCTAAACCCATGTCATACGCAGCTGCAATCCAGGCTATTCCACAGGATTGGCATATTGAGTTCAGTTTGGACGATAAAGTTATTCCGAATGAGACTACCATCTACAGAGCTATCCACAACCTAACTAAGGCTGCAGATGAGCATGGCAATAGGAGCATTTGGAATGGTACCCATACCATCAAATTCAAGCGAGTTCCTGGCCCCCCTCCACCCGAGCCCAGCTCTCTCACACAAGCTCCTGAGGTCACTGAGACGACCGCATCAGGTATTCCGGCTTCGTTGGAAAAGTACCCGACGACTTCTTCGATTGTTCGATTACTCAGCATTCTCCATGCCCTAAATGCGAACCTCGACGATGTCTTGGCCGAGAACAAGGACACGCTGAAGCTGAATGTTGAACCTCTCTCTCAATTTGTCAACACAAAATTGACAGCAAAGCTCAATAGACAGCTTGAGGAGCCTCTTATTGTTGCCAGCAACTGTCTCCCAAGTTGGAGCGAAGACCTTGCGCGTCTTTATCCTTTCCTATTCCCCTTTGAAACTAGACATCTCTTCCTTCAATCCACATCTTTCGGTTATGCGAGATCCATGACAAGATGGCAAAATGCACAATCGGCCGAGGAAACTCGACGAGATCGCCATCGCGACGAGCGTCCTTTCCTTGGACGTTTACAGCGTCAAAAGGTGCGCATATCTCGATCTAAAATTCTCGAGTCTGCCCTAAAAGTCATGGAGCTTTATGGAGCGTCACAAAGCATCCTAGAGGTCGAGTACTTTGAAGAGGTCGGCACTGGTCTTGGACCAACATTAGAATTTTACTCTACAGTCTCGAAGGAATTCTCAAAGAAAAAGCTCAGGTTGTGGCGGGAAACCGATGGCAATGACAGCGATGAGTTCGCATTTGGAACCAGTGGTCTCTTCCCAGCCCCAATGAGCGAGGAACAAGCATCCGATGAGAATGGTAAACGCATTCTTCATCTCTTCAAGATGCTCGGAAAGTTTGTTGCCAGATCTATGATTGATTCCCGCATCATCGATGTTTCCTTCAATCCTACTTTCTTCCGAATTGGCGATGGGTCTGAAACTGTCTCTCCATCTTTGGGAGCCGTGAAAACCGTGGATGCCGTCCTCGCAAAATCATTGAAACTCATCAAGAAGTTCGTCATCGCCAAGAAGGCAATCGAGGAGAGCCCCGACCTGACAGCTGCACAAAAGGTGGCTGCCACGGAGTCGTTGGTCGTCGAGGATGTTCACATTGATGATCTCAGTCTCGATTTCACTTTACCTGGCCATCCTTCCATTGAGTTGATCCCTGGTGGCTCGAACGTGCCTGTCACCATTGACAACGTTGAGGACTATCTCAACAAGGTCATCGATATGACTTTGGGAAGTGGTGTACAACGACAGGTGGATGCTTTCCGAAGCGGATTTACCCAAGTATTCCCATACACTGCTCTAAGCGCCTTTACACCTGATGAGCTCGTCATGCTATTTGGTAGAATTGAGGAGGACTGGTCTCTTGAAAGTATGTTTTGTTTTGATTCGAATTGTTTTCACTGCTAACTCGTTCTAGCTCTGATGGATTCCATCAAGGCGGATCACGGCTTCAATATGGATAGTAAGAGTGTAAAGAATTTGCTACAGACCATGAGCGAGCTGAGTTTGCCGGAACGCCGAGATTTCCTTCAATTTACTACTGGTAGCCCTAAGCTTCCAATTGGAGGTATGTTTGATTCCAACAATTGAGACCAAGTTCTATACTAACCATTCTCTAGGGTTCCGCGCATTGACTCCGATGTTCACGGTAGTTTGCAAGCCAAGCGAGCCGCCGTACACTTCCGACGATTATCTACCCAGCGTCATGACTTGCGTGAATTATCTCAAATTGCCTGACTACACAGATTTGGACGTTATGCGACGTCGTATGAGCACTGCCATTAAAGAGGGGCAAGGTGCTTTCCATTTATCATGAGCATGGAACATAATCGGAAGGGGAGTTTGGCACGTATTGGTTGGCTCGAGATTGTGATTTCGAGATTATTTTCCGCATTCGATACACGTTGCTTTCTTCGGCGGTTTCTGTATTTACAACGCTTATCCCCGTGTTTCCTTCTTTCCCCACCAACATTTTTAAAGGTGGATACGATTAAGTCAGATTGCATGGAAGGTCGTTTGGGCGTAAGATGGAAGACACGATCAGGGGGGTTTTGCTTGTGCACCCAAATTAGATGGACGAAACAAATTCATTTCCAACATGTGATATCATGAAGCCCATCGAGGCATCGCTTCTTGCGACAATTTGTGACGTTCGCTTTCGGATCACAAGTAGATACCTAAGTAACTGATAATCAATGTGGTTGATTCTAAAGTATGTGCAAACAATGAGTTCGTGATAGAGTGGCTTGGCGGCGGGGCTTGAACATGACGCCGACATTTCGCTCTCTGACTCTGCTCTACACATCTGATCTTCGCAACACGACACAATATCATGTCAACTTATACACAACTTGGATTTCGAAGCATGAACTTGCGGAAAAGATCGAGCACTCTGCCAACAAAGAAAGAACGCATTAGAACGCCTTGAACATATCTCTGAACCACAATCCCGTCGGCGCATTTTGAATTGCCATCACTTCATGGCGACTGAAGATATCAGTGCCGCCCTGCTGGTAAGTTCATGACTCTTCCGGTGCAACTCCTATGTATGTAGCTATGAGAGAAAAATATAGAATTATCTAGTTCATGCTAATGTTACCTAAGGCTGAATATTCCCAAACCATTGACACGTCTACCCTCCTGGCCATTCTCCTCGATTACGATCTTAAGGATGAGGCACAAGTGGCTGCTGCAAGGCAGATATTAGACATCTTGGAGGAGTCCGTACCGGCAGAAGAAGAATCGGGCTTTGATGCGAGCGCCGCTGCTGGAGGCACGAAAGGAACTCCATTTGCGGGGTATAAAAGCGATAGTGTGAGCACCAAGAGCGCGCCTGCTTGGACTTCAAACACAGACAGCACATCGATCAGTCATGACACATTAAGCGATTTCGAGGGATTGTCGTTCGATCCCCTTATAGCAACGCCGAGTTCTAATAGAGACGAAGCTCTCACTACACCATTTTCGAACCGGTTGGATTTCTTAGATCATGACGGCAAGGAAAGAGCACTAATTGCGATTTTCCCTGCTCTGAAAACATTCGATATAAACTGGACTTTGAAGAAGTGCAATTGGGATGTGACGCTGGCTATCGATGAACTTATGACTCAGTCCTTCCTGGAGGAAAGTGGTACAAGACAGAAGGGAATTGAAGCCTTTTCTGAAGCTACCTCTTCAAAACCACGGAAGACAAAGAAGAAGAAGAAGAAAGGCCAACTGCATGAGGAGGACCACAAGAATGTGGACCAAAACGCCCCGATAAAGAGTAAATGGGAAAGTGGAAAAGAAGACATTGACTTTCTTTCAGAAAAAACTGGGATGCCCATTGTTCAAATCAGCTCAATTTATCACAAAAATGGTGCTTCAATCCAGGACACGATATCAGCAATCATTAAGGCCCATGCCGAAATAAATGTGGAATATGACGACCCAGTGACACAAATAAACGCCTATGAACTCCAACAAGAATACCCTTCACTTCTTTTAGATGATCTCGAAATCCTTCTACAAATCACACATCCATTTCTCAGCGATGCGAAAGACCTGGCGAAAGCCCTAGCAATCGGAATTCCTTCAGGGAAACCAGGAGGCATTCAAATCGAATTCCGCCATACCTCCCCAGTTCTTGACGACATGCCAAAAACATCAAACACCAAATATGTGAATAGGTCTCATCCAACTCAACAGCTAGACTTCAATACCGCATCTACCAATGCCCAAAATCTCCGCCACGCACGCGAGACCGCACAGATACAAGCCTCCTCCGCATATCGCAAAGGTAGATCCGACCCTCTCATGGGTGCTGCAGCAGGATATTACTCACAAATTGCACGAGATCTTGGAGACCGGGCGAGAACAACTGAGAGCCTAGTCGCTGATGCTCTCGTACGAGATCAGAGTTCAAAGACACACTTGGATTTGCATGGTGTTGGTGTGAAGGATGCGGTAAGAATCAGTAGAGAGAAGGTCACGAGCTGGTGGCATGAGCAGGGTGAGCAGAAAGCAGCTCCTGGGGGCTTCAATGGAGGGTTCAAGATTGTGACGGGTTTGGGGAAGCATAGTGAGGGTGGGAAGGGGAAGTTGGGGCCGGCGGTGGGAAAGATGTTGATTAGAGAGGGTTGGAAGGTGGAGGTTGGGAGTGGCTCGTTGGTTGTGAGGGGTGTGGCCAGGAAGTGAGTACTTGTTTGTTTATATTGGGCTGGATTGGTGCTATGTATTGAGGATTGATGTTATGATAAGATATGAGGGGTTACGGGTGTTGGTGGTTTTCTAAGGTGTATATACTTCTTATCATATGCTCTAGAAGACTTACTGTCAGAGCACAGAGAGAGATATTTGCCAAGATCTTCTTGAGAAGATAATATATAGCATATACGACAAGCTTGCGACGGACACAGAATATCAATTGTGGTGACTGCTGATAGCTCTCTTTCTCTCTACCATAGGTACTTTCAGGAACTGAGACCAATGTTGACGATTATACGCAATTAGAAGATGATCACCGCAGCAAAGACAGCACGCCGAAAACGAAGAGTAGAAACTGAATTATTTAATTCATAAAATCACATCATTTGTCTGAAGAAACGAAATGAAAAATTGCAGACTTGCAGATACAAAGAAATTTCCCTTCTGCTGTGTGATGGCTTTGCCAAGCGAAGTCGTCATTCTGCGGCCGACCTCGGGACATTTCCAGCAGTGGTTCAGGCACGTCAGTCACCTGGTCGATTCGTCTTTATCCTTGACTCTTCAGGAGCTCCATCTAGACCATATCCAATTCCCATCTTCAATCAACACACTTCCCTACATATACTCTCCTATCCCACCCCCAATGGCCAAGTAGCAAAACTTCTACTGGCCTTCTTCTTCCCCAAAGCGGCCATAACCATCTCATCCGAAGCTCAACATGGCCTCCACTACAACACCCCTCCTCCATGACTCCTCCGCATCCTCTAGAAGCTCGTCCAACTCCTCCCTCGCCCGCAGAGCACAAATTAAAAAGCAGAATGTAAAGAGATACATAGCCTTTAGCTCCGCCATCCTCTCCTCTCTCTGCGCGGGTTCTATAACGGCTTATTCCCTCTACGGCCATCTCTTCCAAGAACGCCTACACTATACCCAGTTGCAAGTCAACATAGTCATCATTGCTGCAGAGCTAGCTCTCTATCTTCCCGTTCCCCTCCTAGGATATCTCTGCGATCGCGTCGGCCCCGCGCCGCTGTCATTTTTGTCTGCCATTTTGTTTGGCGCCGGATATGCACTTGCTGCATTCACATACCGCAGCGGGGCGAAGGATTTATATGGAAATACGATAGAGAGGGGCTGGCCCATATCGGTTATGGTGTTTGCATTTGTAATTATTGGACTGGGAACCACGGCTATGTATCTCAGTGCTGTCACTACGTGTGCGAAAAACTTTGGACGGGGGAAGTACAGGGGATTGGCGTTGGCTAGTCCCATTGCTTCGTTCGGGTTGAGTGGGATGTGGCAGAGCCAGTTGGGAAGTAGGGTGTTATATGAAAGGAAAGGAAATGGCGAGAGGGGAGATGTGGATGTCTTCCGGTTTTTCATTTTTTTGTCAGTCACACTGCTGGCGGTGGGCTTGCTAGGAACGTTTACATTGAAGATTGTGGATGAGGAGGAGTTGATTGATGAAGCGGTAGATGATTTGGAGAGAAGCGGGTTCTTGGAGGACAGCGAATTCTTTAGGAGAAGCGAGGATGGGGGATATGGGTCGTTTGACAGTGCTTCAGACGAGGAAGTGGCAAATGCTAGAAGAGTACGGGAGGCAAAAGCACATGAAGATGAGGAAGCAAGAAAGAAGACTTGGTTATTGAATGCGGAAACAAGAAGATTCCTCAAAGATCATACTATGTGGTGGCTTGCAATTGGGTTCTTCTTCGTCTCGGGTAAGCAAACTATACTCCAAACCAAATCTATCAAACTAACAAATCAACAGGACCAGGGGAAGCATTCATCACCAACCTGGGCACAATAATAGGCACTCTCTACTCTCCAAATACCACAGCAACAGAAGTTCCAACCTCAGCAGCAACGCACGTCTCAATAGTAGCCATAACATCCACCTTTGCTCGCCTAATCTTCGGTTCCCTTACCCGACCTCCTCGCTCCCTCTCCATCCGTCAACAACCAATCCCTTTCTAACTCCCTCTCCTCTCTCCCACCTCAAACCCCTCAACGCAATTTCACAATCTCCCGCATAACCTTCCTCGTCATCACCGCCCTCCTCATGTCGCTCGGTCAAGTCCTCCTCGCTTCGGGTCTCATCCAAAACCACGCCTCCCGCTTCTGGCTGATCTCCACCCTCATCGGTTCCGGCTACGGTGCCATTTTCTCTCTCACTCCCCTCATTATCACCGTAATCTGGGGTGTCGAGAATTTCGGCACAAATTGGGGTATTGTGGCTATGGTTCCTGCACTTGGAGCAACGGTGTGGGGAGTGGTGTACTCGACTGTTTACCAGTGGGCTGCTGAAAGGGGAAGTCTGGAGAGGGGGTTGAAGGGGTTGGATAAGGATGTGTTGTGTTATGGGAAGGAGTGCTATGCTTGGACTTTTTGGAGCATGGCGATTAGTGTGTGGATTGGATGTGCATTTTGGGTGTGGGCGTGGAAGGGAAAGGATGGGTGGAGTCAGAGGGGTGTTGCGGTTTAAGTTCTGTCGTACTTAGCAATGGGTGGGACGTTGATATTTATATATTGTAATATAAGCGAGACAATATTGGATAGAAAGGAAACGAAACATAAAGGTTCTCCATGATTAGATAATTTTAAATTCTGAACAGAGACTACAAATCTGTATAACTGCCTGGTTGTGAGATTTGTTCATTGCTAGAGAGACAAATTGGACCAAAAGCAGTCTTCTCAAACCAAATAACCGAGGTCAAGCGAGCTGGTCGGCTACATCCTCCTTATTCTCAGAGTCTTCCTTCTTCTCGATATCTTTCTCGGCGCCCTCCTTCTCAACATCCTTCAACTCACCAATGACAGGTTCCAACAGCTCCGGCAAGATCTTCGCCGCATCACCCACAAACAGAAAATCGTTCTTTCCTAGTGAAGAGGCACTTCCAAGTTGGCCATCATCGAAATTGATGACTGCCACGCGAGCGCCCTTTTTGCGTGCCGTATGTACGTATTGTGCTGCTGGGTAGCTGTTTGATGTTGGATTTGTGTCAGCTACGTATTTTTATAAGTTGTGGTGGTGTCTAGGTTGTGTAATATGTCGGAGCATTCTGAACGCGCGGTTGTAAAAACAGCTCGATCAATAAAATGGGGACTA
>JBAMDN010000682.1:0-38700 GCA_037074945.1 Tetracladium marchalianum | reverse complement strand
TACTTAATAGTTGTTTTGGAGCAACTGGATCTGGTCTGGGCCGGTATCTGCTATGTGCTTTCTCTCCGGACCTCGGCGCCAAGTCATCGTCATTGGAGGCACCGAATGTGAGAGCCTGTTCAACAACAAACGGGATGCGCCCATCACAACAAACATGCCTCACAAGGAACAGTAACCCCTACAGTGAAATTTTGGAGCTCCGATGAAACCGTCGCCAAAACGGGTTCTTGTCTGCCATGCTTTCCGCCTTTACAGCTCGACCCATCGTCGAGCTCAAGCCGCGGGACAAATCCAAGATTGAATCGATTCTGGCATATGGTAGTACTTACCTCCAATTGGCGAAGCAGGACTAATGAAAGACAGGGGATCGGTTGCTGGTCGGATTGAATAATGGAAGCCTGCGGGTATATCGCATCAACGAGATATCAGAGGAGAATGGCAAACTTAATGGTTCGCTGAAACCAGGTACAGACGATACCGCAGCTCCAACCACCTCTCGACCAACCTCATCCTCAACTCCTAAACCTGTAGACCTACTTCGCGAGCTGGAAAGGTTCTCGACTCGGTCGGTGGAACAACTAGCGAGGATTAAGGAAGCTAATATCCTGATATCCCTCTCGAATTCATACGTTTCGATCCACGACTTACAGTCCTACGAGTTGCAAGAGCAACTGACGAAGACGAGGAATGCTACAACTTTCGCCGTCACATCGAATATCGTTAAGGACTCAGCTACAGGAATTCCAGAGATCATATCAAGGTTGGCTGTTGCTGTGAAGAGGAGGTTAATGCTATGGTCATGGCACGATTCAGAACTCTCACACGAAACGACCGAGATAACTCTTGCCGAGACGATCAAAACATTAACATGGGCCTCTGCGACAAAACTGATCTGTGGTATGAATTCGGGTTATGTCATTGTTGATGTTATCACACAGGAAGTGGAGGACATTGTTGGTCCAGGAGCAATTGGAGGCGCCGCAGGAGCACCAACTGGGCGATTTGGCGGAGTCGGATCGGCCAGCATGGGATATATGGGATTGGGAGGATACGTACCCAAACCACTTGCCACAAAACTTGCTGATGGAGAAATATTGCTTGCCAAGGACATCAACTCTCTCTTTATTACATCGGAAGGAAAACCAGTAGAAGACAAAAGACAGGTTCCATGGCAGCAGGCCCCGGATTCGATTGGATATTCTTACCCGTATATACTGGCGCTACAGTCGCCTTCTCAAGGGACACTAGACGTTAGGAACCCGGAAACTCTGTCGTTACTTCAGTCTATTCCATTGCCAAGCGCCAAACATCTACATTTCCCTCCACCAACCGTCAGTCTTGCGCATGCTGGTAAGGGATTCCATGTGGCAAGTGAGCGGGTCATCTGGCGAATGGAAACTACAGATTATGATACCCAGGTGGATGAATTGGTGGAAAAGGGACGGTACGACGAAGCGCTTAGTATTCTTGATATGCTAGAGGATGCGCTTTTGAAGAACAAAGTTGGCCGGATTCGCGAAATTAAGATACAGAAAGCTCAAATGTTGTTCGATCAGCGGCGATACAGACAAGCTATTGATATATTCATGGGCAATGAAGGAAAGGGTGGTAATGAGACCGTTCAGGCACCGCCTGAACGGGTAATTCGATTGTATCCACGAGTCATTGCTGGAGATCTTTCGACAATCAAGGAGGGCAGCCATGAAGAGGAATCTGAGGGTGAAGAACCAGTCAAAAGTACCAATGGGGATGGGAAGGAGGAAAGTGTTGGATCTCCAAAGCCAGCAGCTATCAACAAACTGCTCCACACACACACGAAGGCATCTTCAGACACCTCCTCCATCCGATCATTTATGCGATTAGATGGCAGTGATTCAGCTGAGCCCATTGTAAAGCCATTGGAAGACAAGCCTCTAGAGGGGAAGGACCTGATCACTGCTGCCCGTGAGCTCAACCAGTATCTTGTCCAAGCGCGAAATGAGATGAAGAAATATCTTGATGCTGAAACGGGTAATTTGCTTCAAGCGAAAACCGACGAGAAGAACGGGTCTGTCCGAGAGTCTTTCAAGTCTTTGCTTGTTTTTCCGGTTCCCGAGGATGACCACGAGCTGGAGGTCGCTCTACGAGACGCAGCAACACTTATTGACACCACGCTTTTCCGTTCGTATATGCTTGCCATGCCATCGCTTGCTCGATCATTATTCCGCATTGACAACTTTTGCGATCCAGATGTGGTCAATGAAAAGCTGCTTGAGAACGGCAGGTATGACGACCTTGTAGAGTTCTTCCACGGGAAGAAACTTCATCGTCCAGCTTTGGAACTATTGAAGAAGTTCGGCGCTGCAGAAAAGGAAGACGAGAATGCCTCGACTCTTCATGGGCCATCAAGGACGATTGGTTACCTTCAGAACTTGCCCCCGGAGATGATTGATCTCATTATTGAGTTCGCCGAATGGCCACTGCGTGCTGATCCAAAACATGCAATGGAGATATTCATTGGAGATACCGAGAACGCTGAAACTTTACCTCGTGAGAAAGTGCTAACACTTCTTCAATCTATCGATGTGGACCTTGCGGTGAGATACCTTGAGCATATGATCAACGAGCTCAATGATCTTACGCCGGACTTCCATAACCGGCTTGTTACTGCATACTTTCAAGATTTTAAGAATAGGGAAGACAAAGATAGCGAGGAATGGAAAGATTTGATGGAGAGGTTACTTTCGTTCTTGAGAACTAGTAAACAATATTCTCTCTCGAAAGCATTCAGTCAAATACCAAAAGATAGTAGGTTATATGCTTTTAACCTAAGGATCCTCACTGACCTGAACTAGATGCGGACCTCTTCGAGGCTCAGGCAATTGTGCTCAGCAATATGGGACAACACAAACAGGCTCTAGAGATTTACGTTTTCAAAATTGGCAACTTCGAGAAGGCAGAAGAGTAAGTCTATTCTTCGAGTTGGTTGTTGTTTTTTCTAACATGGCCCAGATATTGCAACCATGTCCATAAGACTTCTGATTCCGCTGAAACTTCACCGATGCAATCTCGTCGTCTTTCTACATCATCGGAAGTAGACTACGAGCAAAATCCCTCCATCTATCACACCCTCTTATCTCTCTACCTGACACCCCCACACCCACATAGACCAAATTGGCCCCCTGCACTCGACCTCCTTTCCAAACACGGTTCTCGTCTTCCAGCGTCGTCCACACTAAACATAATTCCCACGACCCTCCCGGTTAGAGAGTTAGAATCATATTTCCGCAGTCGCATCCGGGCTGCAAATTCTGTGGTCAATGAAGCACGTGTAGTATCTGGATTGAGAAAGAGTGAAGTCAGAAACGCGCAAGCTGACCTTCTCCTTGGCGATGGAACACCAGGTGGAAACAGCGGACGAAATCGCAGAGTCGTGATCCAGGAGGAGCGGGTATGTGGAGTATGCCACAAGAGAATGGGGAGAAGTGTTGTTGCCGTGCTCCCCGACAACGGAGTTGTACATTATAGCTGTTTGAACCGAGTGAATGGTCGTGCGGGAGGAGGAATGGATAGCTTGAGGGGTGTGGTGCGCAGAGCATGAATTTTGGGTATTGAGCACAGCATACACCGGCATAGCGTTCGTTTGACTTTGTTGTAATTCCTGTAGTTTATATATCCTCCAATTCGAATTGATGCGATTGTGCGATCAATCTTCCTCAACTACTTCCTCGCCGTAATTCTCCTCCTCTTTCTTCTCGTCTACCACCGTTGCCTTTCCCTTTCCATCTGAGGTTTCCTTGGCCTTGAGATTGTCTTCCTCCATTCGCGCAGTGAGTTCTTTGTTGATTTTTTCTTGCATTTCTGTGACTCCAGTTCGTAAGGCAGCCAGGTATGCGGTTCGTTCTTTGGCGGTGGTGGTTTGAAGTGCGGGGAGGCTAGCTGTGTGCGTGAAGGATTCGTTGGCAGATGAATTGTACACCGCAGAAAGCGTGGCCGTGGGAGAATCGGAGGAAGTCATGATGTTTATTCACTTTCCTTCCGGGGATTGGAGAGAGTTGCGATTCCGTGGGTACCTCGGGAATTTTCTAGCTCGGCGAGTTTGTTGTTGTGATGTCAAAAAAAGACTTGTGTTGTCGGCTCCGGAGCGACGTCAATCGCTTCCGTCAGCCACGCTACTGTATTGGACAGCTACCTGGGAGCCGACCTGGTAAATGGCCTTTTGACCAAGAACAACACTCACTATGATTTTCTGGTCAATTGACTTTCTTTTTGCACCTCAAATCTACGATATCTAGCTTCGTAATAATCGAAGATCCTACACCACTCGCAATTCACCCCACGGCGTCGTCAGCCCCACGGTCTCTCGGTGACCTGAAACCTCTGATGCACACATCGCATCAACGACCGTCATGTCGGGACTCTCTAATACAAACACGAGGGCCCCAGGGAGCTTCTCGCCCATGGTTTCCGGCTCTACGAGCTCCACACGGCCTCCCATTCGAAGAGTAGAATCATCTGATTCAGAGACGAGCAGCACGCAGTCCTTCCCAACTATTCAGAAGCGACCATCGCAAGCTTCAACACCCACTCTCACGAATGCGCCTCCCCGTCCCTTATACGCAAATTCAAACGGGACCTCGAGTTCAAGCTCTCTTCATAATTTCTCCAGGCCGAACCCGCCTTCTCTGCGAACAGACCTCTCACAGGTGAACTTACCATTGAGAAATGCGTCCCCCTTGACGGCTGGGCCATCTCCCTCCAAAGCCGATTTCCAGCGTGGACACAGCAGAAAACATTCGCATACGCAAGGCAGTTTTCAGGCATATCTCCCCACGGCAGCAAACTCGAATCTTGAAAGTATGGCGAATAATTCGAACAACGGGTTAAGCGCAAGCCAGATTGCAGCGCAGGCCGCTATGCAACACCAGACGCACATGAGACAGCGATCGATGACGGTGCCTACCCAACAGCACAACGGCGAGTCTAATACAGGTCTTGGAAGCAGGAAAACGAGTCATAGAGGGCCAACTAGTCCGCCACTGTTGAGCTTGACGGAAGCGTCTGCGCCAAAGGATAGTGCGTTTGGGGGTCAGGTGTATTATAATGGATTACTTGGGGGACCGAATACAAATGCTGCGCAAACCGCTGCGAATGTTGTGTTTCCTAAATCGCCTAGTTCGTCGCCTGGTTTGCCGCCCGCTGAGTACGGACATCCTGATAAACCAATTAAGACGGAGAAGTCGAAGACGAAGCTATTTTCGAGACCGGGGAAGATAGGGATTAATAAGGATAAGGCTGGGGGGAACACGAGTGCTCTTCCAAGTCCGAGTAAGATTTCTACGTCGAATACTGCTGCGTGGGGAACTAATGCGAAAATAGATTCTATGTCGAGCGCGGCTTCAATGTACAGCATGGCAAACTCGTCAGCAGCTACAATTCGGGGAATAGAACCGGAGAAGGAGAAGGATAAGAAACATCATTTCTTGTCAAGGCAGAAACACAAATTGAGCAGCAAGGATGACTACCACCTACCATTGTCCTCAGCTGCGAGTAACTCCAAGCCCGTCGACCCAAGTGCACCTACCAGTCTATACCATTTCAACATTCCACCAAGCCCTGGACCTCAGAGCACAAGTTTCTCGAAGAGTGTGAGCGGCCTAGACTTGAGACATGGAGGACGAGCGTTGAGGGAGAGGAAAAAAGAGGAGAAATCCGAGTCATTGAGGGACAACAATGATTTGACGTATTCAAATTCGAATGAGTGGCCTGGTCCGGGAAGTTTGGGCTCTGCAAGTGTCCCATCTGCTACTCAATCGACTTATCAAGCGAGTGTATACAGTGGTGGGGATAGTCAGGATCTCAATCGCTATGGTCTGAATAACATGACAGCTGACGATGCTTGGCCTTTCCTTAAGGCAAAGTTATTGATTGTTTTTGAAGGGGAAGATCTTCGTCTTCCTGTTGAGGATTTCAATCGTCTTGTTTCGTAAGTCATCTGCCCCTGACTTTTCTTCATTATAATACTCATCACTACACAGGACACACCTCCAACGCACAATCCAAAAACGCCAACCAAACATCATAATCGAAGATCTACGCGATCTCCTTCATACAGGTTTCACTTCCCTCGACCAAACGCTTCGCCGCACTCCCGACGAGCGTCTCATCCCAGATTTAGTCTCCATCTGGCTCTTTACCTTTACTTCTATCCTTCCATACATGCAAGCCGTCTTCATTCCGTTGGATCTCGAGTTCACTGGCAACGGGCCCCTCATGACCGCCGACCAAGCGCGTGACTTCTGGGGAAGTACCGAAACCCTTGAAGTGCGCAAGATTGTTCTCACGTCTTTCAGAGACACGGTAATCCTCCCCCGGTTTGATACGCTCAAACAGATTTTTTCAAGGTTATCACTAGAGAGCATCTCGTTGCCGAATCAAGACATCTTGTCCACATCTCCAGATTCCGCAAGACCAAGTACGGCTATGAGTCTCGATCCCTCGACAGCGTCATATGGATCTCAAACTACCACTCTACTAAATGGTGGCTCGGGTGATAGTTCTGGAAACCGCTCGAGGGCTATATCCAATGTTTCGTACTCATCTGATCCATCATCACTCTCTGGACTGAATATATCGAACATCCCCTACCCTCCTCGACCATTCACTCCATCATCAACACACCCCATAGGAGGCAGCCGACCTTCGAGATCCCAAACTGTAGAAGATAGCAGTAAGAGGTTAACAGAGACAGTGGGCAGGATGTTGCAGTGCATGAGTGTTCTCGCTAGTGTTGGGGTAGGTGAGGGTGAGAGTGAGTGGGGAGGTGGAGAGGCGCAGAAGAAAATGGTCGAGTTGGGGAGAGGCTTGAAGTTGAATTGGTTGGGTAGAGGGCGGACGGGGAGAGATAGGAGAGGTATGGTTGGGGCGAGGGTTACGGGGGCTCAGGCTCAGGCTCTGGCTGCTTCGTAGGTGCGGTTGTCTTCTAGGTGTTTTGAATCATGGGATTGGAGTATGAGATATGGACGGCAATGGGAAGGGACGGGACGGGACGGCATGGCGTTATTGGTTTGAGCATTTGGAAAAGAACGGAATGAGATGTTCCGAGGAGGATATTGAAGGACAATGATCTCTGGGATGTAAGAATTTGCCGTCCACATGATATGGCAGGTAGGGCAGTTGAGGCTTTTCGACAGATGCAGAACATAGCTAAGTAAAGGAAATATGAATCCTTCGACCAGCTGGGATAGCAACAATACTAGCTCAAGTAAACAAAGCCAGCAGCTCCTCATAGGTGCACTACTACCTACCGTATCCGGCAAGATGCCAAATAGAGCCATGTACACGGATCATTCCCCGCGCAGTGTGTTAACCTTAAGGCAGAGTGTCGGCTAGACGGCTCGGATCAAGGTCAGGCCGGGTTCGGGTGATCAGGTCAGGGAATAGTCTGTACAGTACCAGTATGGAATCATTGGGATGTGATCATGTGCTGGTGGTGGGTTGTTCGCTTGCCAGGACGAGGCTGGAACACCAGCAGCAGCACCCCACAATCTTGGCAGCAACTCCCCTCCAACTATCTCGTCTCGCTCGTCTATCGATGCTGCAAACAGCAATCTCTGATGGGATGAGTAAGCTTAAGGTTATTTCTACGAGAGGAGGGGAGGGTGTGTTGACATGCGCGATCTGCAGCCGCATAGATTCATTGCATTCATTTTCCTGCATCTCCGTCCCCATCCCATTCCAGCTTTTTCTCTCCATCTTTTTTCCTTTTCTCTCAACCCAACATAACCCCCTCTCACCGCCTGGAAAGCCCAAGAAAACCTTCGTCACGCCACCTGGAATTATCGTCCTCTCCCTCCGCATTCTCGTACCTTGCGGAGTATCACCTATTCCCTAAATACATACCCGTTTCTATTTGCTCCTCTCCGCCCTCTTCCTGCGCGTGCACACAGCCATGCGAGATGCCTACTCAACAGTCTTCTGCCGTCTCTCACAATCATGACGCAGCAGATCCCTCTTCCCCGCCGCCGCCACACGACCCCAAAGCAGCAGCAGAGGGCAAGAGCCAGAGCGACGTCGCACGCCCAGGACTCCAGAGTCTCCAGGAACAGTCTAGTTCTAGACCCAATCCACTGAATCCGACTCCTCCGATTCCAAGCACCGGAGATGCAGATCTAGCTGCTAGCTCTGGCAAGCGGGAACCTTGTTTGGATCCCGAGGAGCATGATGGAACCTCCGCTGCGACTGCTCCACTCCTCTCCTCCTCGAAATCTCACCAGCCGCAGCAGAATGGTGGTGTGATTGTTGTTATTGTTGGAGCTGCTACTGAGGCGACGAAGGGACATAACGAGGATACTACTACGACCCCGCTCGAACCTCTCGCACGCGACACTACTACGTTGAAGGAGGGGCAGCAGCAAGTTCTTAATCTTGATGGGAGTGCTGGCCCTGATCTTGATCAAGGTGAGACAGATAGACTGCCTTCCATTTCATAGAAGATGCAACGGGTTCATACGCTGCGGTAAATCTAGCCGTCATGCCTCTTATCTACCTGCAAGCATCATTCATTTGCATGAAGAGATAGACTAAACCTCTTTTTTTACCAGTATCGATAATCGCTAGTACGACTTCCCCTCTCGCAAGAACGGCTTCTCAAACGCTTTCCATAGATACCGGCACTGCTGGTATAACTCGCATTCCTTCAGGTGGCTCTTCATACATTCCTTCGGGCTCTTCTTATATCCCTCCTCGTCCACGACCTCAAACAGCATCTCCTACGCCTCCTCCTACGCAATTCGAAGACACAAGCTCCCATCTTGCTCATCGAGCTGTAAACATGTTTCGGTTAACGACTCCTGCACATAGGCGGCGGAATATGGCTAATACAAATGCCTTGACGAATTATGAGGCAGATTTGACCAGTCGGGATCGAGCCAAGCAAAAGGAAGCTGTTAGAAGATTTCTAGACGATAAGGTCGAAGATGAATGGAAATTTCAATGGCCGCGGTCAGCAAATACGGATGATGTATTCATTGATCACATGAAGAATACCAATAGAGAGGCAGTACGATGGAAGGAGCGAGACGAATGGCTGAGCAACACGAATGATACGGATGATGAACCTACTATGCCTACAGCTGCCAGTCCAGATACAGCTTCTCCAGCTGGTTCTTTCAAATTTGAATCACCTGATGACGTGGGAGATGTCGTCAAGCGCCGTCAGCTAGAAAAGAAACGACGCAGAGAACGGAAGCTCCAAGACGAATTGGCGTACAATGAAGGACTTCGATGTTTCACAGCTCGTCGAGATGCGTGGACAGGAGCTCGCCGCGTCCCTCGAGATCCAGGATTAACACAAACATCCTCCCGCACCCTCTCCTCCGTCATTAATAATCTCGACACCTCCACCCCCGCCGATGAAACCCAAGAAAGCGAATCAGACCTCGACCTCGCCATTGAAATCCCCGTCGCACCTCCACTCCTGCCACCCACAAACGCCATGCGAGCCGCCATCACCCCAGCCGCCTACAACACCATCTACGAAAAAGTAATCCTCCAACAAACCACCCCCTCCGCCCCCATCAACCTCCAAGATCTCATCTCATCCTGCGTCCAAGGCTGGAAACGCGACGGCGAGTGGCCGCCAAAAAGCACGGTTGTTGATTCAGTCGGGGCGAATAAAATGTCTGCGGGGAAGAAGAAGGGGAGGAAGATGAGTATAGCGAGTATTTTTGGTGGGAGTAGGGTTGCCAGAGAAATTACGGTGGCTGCTAATGAGGAGAAGGATAATGGGAAGGATGGGGAGGGGGCGTTGAAGAGAGGGTTGCAAAAGATGTTGGGGTTGAGGAGGGAGAGTGTTTCGGCGAATGGAGTTGGGCATGGTAATGGGAATACGGTAGGGAATGGGAATGGTAATGGGCATGCGGCGGAGGGGCATGGGCATGGTAAATAATACGTGGTGGGGGTTGTAAAAATTAGGTAACTACCTATTTTAAACCGATTTGAAAGCATACAAAAGATTACAAGATGGTGAAGCGGGAGTTGGATGAAGGGGGTTTGGAGTATAAGAATGAACGATTGAATGAATGGGATGAATGCTTAAGTATGATCATGGATGGGCGTAGGATTCGGTGGATTGGATTGGTGAATTAAGGTTGATGAGAAATAGGGAACATGGTTAATGAATGAACAGGCAAGGCGGAGCGGAAAGGTTCATGGATGGACGGATGGATGAGGGTCTCAATGGTATTGGTTGTAAGGTGATCCTGGTGATAGTGGACAAGTAATGAGAAGGTGAACACAGCTCTGTCAAAGTCACATAGCTATACCATGGCTTGAGAACAGAAAAGAAGATAATGTCGAAGACAGTAAAACGAAGAGAGAAAAACAAAGAGATTATGAATGAGTGAAAGAATGAATAACCTTGTAACCCCATTATCTGAAACCCCCGAAATAAGATTTTAGATCGAGAGCTTTCTTGCAAATATACTTGAGATTTCTGTTGACTTCTTGTTTCTGGTTTCTTACATTTTTAGAGGTACGGTATAGGAGGACTTGTGAGATGTGGGTCCCGCGGATTTCTATATACTTGGGTAAGTATTGTATGCATATGTCTTTGCTTCTCTTCCTTGTGTGCCCGCTTGAGGCTGCTTAGGCTGAATTTAGGAGAAAACTCAAAGGCGTAGTAGTAGTCGAGAAGCGGCTCAGAGAAGAGGCAGAGGCAGGAGGAAAGTTAGTTGCCAAGGCCCTTTAGGAGGCTGTCTTTTTAGAACGTCAACATTAACATCTATTCCCTCACTTCTGGACGTGACAATAGAAAGAGTCAAGTTTAATTTCAATTGGGTATGTTTGACAGAGACGTTCAATGGATTGATGGATGACAAGTGTAAAGCAGCGATTGAATTCTTTGTCCGATTCCACCTGGGATTCGTGTTCGAAAGCAAATTCTGTATGTAAAGTAGAAAGGCAACACGTTGATTGCCGATTAAACCTAGAGGCGGGCTTCTGGAAAAGCAACTGCAGACTAGCAAGGCCTAGTTATCACTTCATTAATCTCGGTTGCCTCGGTGGTGAGCATAATTTCTGAAGCTTATCTGTCAATTAAGCTCTAGGTAACTTCTTCATCATCGATCCCTGAGTCCTCTTCCGAAAGTTTATTCGATGCCGCTTCCATTCTCGCTTTCATCCTCGTCTCCATCGTCACCTCCAAGCTTCTTTCTGTCGTTGTTCGGATCCTCACAGTCAGTCCCATCCTCGCTATTATTCGCGCGATCATTTCTCTCAAGGGCTGAGATTCCCTCTTCTGAAATGGTCTATTTGTGCAAAATATGGAAAGCAAACCTTTGGCAAGCTGCCATCTGCGTTAGGTAAAGTCTCTTCGATTCTCCTCTGCATGGCTGTGTTTGCCGCTGATGATGGCCGTGCCTGTGTCTCTATACGATCGAGCCATTCTGGTGGTACAGAAATTGTCTCCAATCCCTGAAATCTGTGACAACTAGTCTCTAGTTTAAGTTTGTTCACAGTTCGTGGATTTACACCGCCGTCCATGACGGGGTCAAAGGCCACATGTTTCAAATGTCTCAACACCTTCTGCCGAGCCTTTGTCGTCGAAGCCCCGTCCTTCTAATATAACTTAGTTTCGGGTGAAAGATACATGCTAAGAACGCCCGAACCGCAGAATGCCATCACATTGATTGACATGTTCAGAGAGACGCTTTTATCTTGTTGTATAAGTGAACGGGAATCGTACTGTTCCAAACAGGTTCGACAAGATTCTCGATTGGCGTGAAAAAGAGGCGGAACTCTCTTCGAACGCCCTGTATCCAGTTTCCATTCATCCACTTCCTCCAAATAATCTATGTAAGTACCATTTGGTTGCATTGAGAAGTTCTATACCCGAAGGCGTAATTCGCAGGTAGGCTACGGCAAGAATCTATAAATCCATGGAGTATTTAGCCCTACTCTACCCTATAGATTAGCTCGCTCGGTTTACTCCATGGGATAGGGTTAGATTTTAAGAAATCGTATTACCCCAAGTAGTAATGCCCTAAGGCTTTATAATATATAAAAATACAAAATATATACATATATGTCGACTTTATACATTTCGATATGTTTAAAGATACATATAATCTATTGGTTGAACTAAAACGGGGTGTAGGTGATATCACTGGTGGTAGATCACGTCGAATATGGGGCGTATTAAGGGTAAGCCTATCGCGTATTCATTTGTGTCTGACCCTCCTATGAATGACGGGAGAGTCGTTCTCTATACACTATCGATGGCTAACTACAGCGGTGACTAGTGACAATACCGTACCTGATACGGTACTAGCTCGAGGGCTTGGAAGCCATCGGTGCATCCGCTGACTTCCAACATAATCGATATATACACAATCTTATGCACTTTTATACAGTATAGAGTCTTGGGGCCCTGTATATACTCCATGGTATAGAGTGACCCGACGTCTAGAAACTCCAACCCGACCCATGGAGTACCATAGGTTGGGGCGAACATGGCCATGGAGGCTCCAGGGTGCCCCGTGCCGCAGCCTACTCTCAGGGCAGGCGACGATCGAACGAGATTGCTACCGTTCTAACAGCGATGATACTAGACGCAAGCAGCCGGGCAGAAGAGGGAGCTGTTATAGACATGTTATCTTGGAAAATTTCGAATCTTTTTGGTTGGATGGAGGTCTCTCGAAGGGGGAATGCGGATGTTCTGTCTTGAGGAGTGTCTTCGATCGCCCACGACATAGGAAAACGTACCTATGTTGAAATCCTCGTTTTATTTCGTTTCTTTTTGTATATTATTAGACGTGTTAGAACTACATGCTGCAATCTCATGAAAGAAGCAAAACGGGGTTTTAGATTTGGTTCGATATCATTTGATGGAGAAGACCTGACAAGAATTCAATTTATGTTGATTGACAATCACAGGGAATTCTCATTTGATTGAAGTTATAATGTACGTGCGTGATCCTGCCCCATCATAAAAGACCTTCTAAACTGCGATGATCCCCCTCCAAGTACTTAACCGCTCATCTGCCCTCCCTTCTCCCAACAAAGTCAACTACAACGCCGCAGCATCAACCTTGAATCCACCCTTCATCAAATTTGTGTAGATCTTAGATGGATCATACTTCGCACGAATACTCTTCAACCGCCTCAAATTCTCCTTCGGATAACTCTCGAACACCTTCTGCGTCTCATCCGCATCATTCAAATAAAGATACTTGCTCAACAAATCCTTCTCTCCCAACTTTTGCAAGATCCGCGCATTTGCCTCATCCAGAACCGCATTGATGTGCGCCGTATCATTGGCACTGCCCCAGGTAAGAGCTTCTTCAATCCAGAAAACGGGTTCGTTGACGAGACCTTGAGGCATGCCAATTCCGGCGTTTGTGGCTTCGGTGAAAGAAGTGGTGATGGCGAGGTAAGCTAAGCCGGTGAAGAAATCATCGAGGTGGGATAACTTAGCCATAGCTTCAAAGTAGATATCATGTACAATCTCCATAGCTTCCTTTGTAGCCTTGGTACTTGTAACATGGAATTTCTGCTGCAGACCATACGACTCTCCACCAGGTTTAAACGCTGGACCAACAGCCTGAGAGAATCGCGCGAGCCCAACCGGTTGTAAAGTCGTCGAGTTACCCGCTGGTAATTTACCGCCTTGGAAATCTGAGAATATGGCTGGAGTTGAGGCATTGCCGTTATAGAACATGAGATTATCATAGATTGGCTCTGAAGCGCCGTGACCTAGACGAGCGACGGGGATGATGGCTGCTTTGACATCTGTGGATCCGGAAAGGCAGTTGTTGAGGATACTGTCCATCCATAGAGATTTGGTTTCTGCACCCCCGCCGTAGTGTGCATCTGCTATCATTTGAGTTGGGGAGTCGAAAGTGCGGAGGTCGAAGCGTGTGACGATCGCGAAGGAATTGCCCCCCCCGAGTAGTGCCCAGTAGAGGTCTGAGTAGCGGTTTGTGGACGTTGCGGTTACTATTTGGCCGCTTGCGAGGACGCACTAGTGGGAAATTTAGCTGCTAAACATGTGTGGAAGATTGGAAGAGAAACTACCTCGATAGCGCGAATGTTTCCATTGCCGGAAGCAAATCCATATTCATTACTGTAGAAGCTGATTCCGCCGCCAAGTAACAATCCAGGAACACCGACGGGGCTGTAACGACCACCAACGATCATCTTCCCAGTGCCAGTGGAACTGAGATAAACGTAGACATCTCCCCATCGTGGACCTGGTCCAACAGAGAGCGTTTGAAGATCAGCAGAAATTTGCAAGGTGTTGAGTTTGGTGGAAGATATCAGAACACCAGTCGAATCGATGTTCGCAGCCGTGGGGATGAACATGTGTCCGCCACCTCTCATTGCGAATGGAGTTTTCGTCAGTGCGAGAAGTTGCACTGCGCGAGATACCTCTTGGGCATTGTTGGGTGTGATTATGCAAGCTGGTGAGAGCCATGCTCCTTTATTCCAGGAAACTGGAGGCAGAGTTAGAAGTCTTCTTCGCGAGTGTCAACCAAGCAAGTGTATGTACCTTCATTCTCAGCTGTATAGCCAGCATCTGTAGGAACGAGTGTGATGTTTGGATATTGAGCTTTGAGTAGTTTGCAAGTAGTCGAGACGGTTCGAGGTTCGAATGCTCCGCCCAGAACCGTGGTCAAAAGCACAGAGGCAACAACAACAGAAGATAAATACATCTTGAAAAGTAGAACAGAGAGAGAAGATTGAATCCAGATGTGACGAGGATGAGAGGCTATTCACTTGAGTACCCTCCTCTTATTTATATACAAAACAAAAACTGTATACATGGTGCCTACAAGAATGAAGAGGGGCGGTAAATTGAGAACCTCCTCATCATCCACGTAAACACAGCATTACTTTCCAATCTCCATTTCTCGTAGTCGTACAGATTCTACCGATTGTCTATCAATAGATCCATCACCCTCGGTATCAAGCTAAACCTTGCGGGAACCTTTAATATCAGGACCGGATGACGATGAGGAGCTTACATGCCGGCACTTAAGTGGCACCTAAGCTTCTGCCAGAACGAGGAACGGGAGTCATAGGAAATGAATGAGATAAACATAAGCTAGGCTATAGATAGCATAAAACTAATCATTGGCAGTTGAAAATCGATGGGTTTGACATAAACATTTCATCGTTCATAATTGACAATGAATGACAGCCGGATTGCGACTCAATGAAGACTTGACAGTACCTTCCCGTCACGATCCCTTGCAAACATCATATTCGTCGGATGTAACAAAGGTGGCTCTTATAATTATGCATCCTAACGTATGTGGTGGCATGAATGGTTATGTCAACATGGGATGACAGGAATTTTATCAGGCAAAGAAGGTTTTCTTGTTGATCTTTGTTGACATGCCATGGGCAAAGCCTGGCAGACAAATTCAGACGAAACCTTAGCGAGGCTTGAAGCGGGTGATCGACCGTATCTCGTTCCTCGTATTCCGCTTCTCGTTCTTCGTTTAATGCCGTTGAGGACGTTAAATGTGATTGGGTCGCTAGATGAACAAAGGATGCCAAGGGTTTGGGGTGGGGCATCGTTCTCATTGTTCCCCTTTCCTGCCAACCTCGTCTCGAACATCCGATGAAATTTAATGCAAACTGGTTGCTAGCCTGCTGCCACTCAGCCTGAACATCATACGCTTGAGACAAACTCCATCTCTCCAGAAGCAGTCTTGATTATACAGTGTTGAGGGAATTGCAAAGGTTTGTTTGTTTACTTGGCAAAAAATTGCTAATATTTGTCTATTCTAACATCTAAACCATGTCGCTAAGATTGTTCGCTTTTGATCCCAAAGACAATAATCAAAACACATACAGAACAATATGTAAAATACAAAGTTCCCTTCACAAAATTACTCGAGCCCTGGACCTTAACTTCTCACCAAATATGGCGAAGAGAATCGGAATCGGCGCCAACCCAAGGGCAATGAATCCAAGTAGAGAATTTCCCCATCCAAAACCCAAAGCATCGTAAAGATCGAGCCCAATGAGTGGCATCAAAGCTCCAAGAAGCGACCTGAGTACCGCGTTTGCGGCAGTGACACTGGCAGCATGTACAGGAAACGCATCGACAAGATACGTAGACACGGCCATGGTGATCGCAATCATTCCGAAGCCCAAAAACGCAGTTCCGATTTGGGGAAGAATCCAGTGGACCTTGAAGTGCACTCCCCAACCATAAATGAACAGTCCGATGGGAAGACCAAGAACCGCAGGGATGGTGATGGCGAATGGAAGCCGATCTTCAGGTTTGATGGTTAATCCAGCAGCCATTTTCTTCTTGATAAGGAAGTCGCTCAATCCGCCAACAAAGAAAAGACCTATGAGTGTGCCAATTCCGCTCCCGAGAAACGACAGACCGGCAGAGGACGTACTGAAATTATACACGCCCTGGAAAACAAATGTAAACGTTGTGAACAGAATGTACAGTAAACCGTACATAACGGCAATGTAAATACACATGGCGGTAACGATGGGGGAGAATATGAAAAGCTTCCAGGGTCGAACGAGGCTCTGGATGATGAACTGTTTTGCCAAGACATCTGGAGCCAAGCGAGAACGGTAAGCTGGGTTTCCTGTCTCTTTGCGAAGTTTGGCGGCTTTGCGTTCTAGCAGAACGGGTGCGTATGTCTCTTCCATGATGAAGAATGCGGCGACAGTAACGATACCAGCCTATGGGGAATGTCAGCATGATGAGTGGGTCTAGAATGAGAGATTCTTACTGCGATGGTGATCAACCAAAAGCTCCAACGCCAGCCAGCAGCTTGTATCAAGAAACCACCAGTCACTGGCCCTATGATCGGTCCCATAATCGGACCTAGAGCCCATATGGCCATTGCTCCTCCTCGCTTTTCTGTCGGCATCAGGTCTGCCACCGTACCACTTCCGCAGGTGACTGTAGCCACACCAGCAAATCCGGCCAGGAATCGGAAAGCCAGCAGCATGTCCATATTCTGTGCGAGAGCGCAGCCAACGGTGAAGAGAACAAAAAACGCATTGCAGACATTATAGACAATGACGCGACCATAGAGCTCACTCAACGGCGCGAGAATGAGAGGACCGAATGCAAAACCAAGAACAAAGATTGAGACGACGAAGGTTGCTGTGATATTGGATGTTGAGTTGAACTCGGCCATAACGCGGGGGATTCCAGGTGCAAACATTGAGGAAGCGAGGGGACTAGCACTTGTCAGTATCTACTTACTCATCTAATTATCGGACGAACTGAATGGCACTTACGTCAGAAAAGTTATGGCAGACATAATGCCTATGTTTGACCATTTCTTCTTGTTCGTCCAATTCATTGGGTTCTCTGTATCTTCTTCTGCATTCCACCACACATCAAATTCTGAAGGCTTCTCAACAGGCTTGCCTCCTTCTCCCTCGCGAGGAACAACATTCTCTTCTAAGTCGACTTGCTCTGAGGCGTGTTCTGTACTTGATAGACTTTCCACTCCCTTCTCTCTGCTTTCCATCTCTATTGTATCGGCGGGGCGTTCTTTTTCGGGTTTGGCCAGGGAAGACATTGAATCGATTTTCTCGTAGGTCATGGTGATTGAAGGCGCTAAGAAAATAAAAAGGCAGGCCGGTACGTATTGTACGCGTGTCGAAATGAAAGACTAGAATGAAATGAATGGAAAATAAACGGGAAAGAAAGTAGCACGACGTGTTCTTGTAAGGTCAATCCTGCCGAGTATTATTTTCCTTCGGGACGACTACTCCCGTATGCTGTGAATAAAAATCAAAGAGAGTAGGCGCTGTGATCTTGGAGATGCACGCGGAGAGGATCTAGCCTGCCTATGCGCGAGCGAGTACGAGACTTCTCGTATCTCCAATCGTTTCTCGCTCCTCGCATGTTGGCCAAGTATCCATCAAGATCCGTTATTCGTTGCATTCCTGGGCAATCAAACGAGCCATGTTTGCGGAGATGTTGGGGTTTTATGCTCCGGAAGAAGCCTGATTTTATGCTGGCATCCGACAACGCCAAGGCTTATGCAAACTTTATGTTGATTCATCGCTTGGAAAGCTCCCTGTTCCTCGCTTCGCGAGTCACAACAAGTGTTCGGTTAAAAACAATCCACCATTTCGACGGTCCGCGATACAGGCTGCTCGTTTTACGAAACACTGCAGATAAGCACAAACACCCACCTATGTTTGAAGTGGAAGGCACTTTTTCATAAGTAACACAACCTGCGTCATCTTGGCGAGAACCCGCAACGCCATTCCCGGTAGATCAAGCTTGTCCACTTCCATACCAATGGTAAATTTCAGGAGAAGGCGCTCATCTCTTGCCTAGATTGGAGGGAAAAGAATTGCGTGTTTCCACAATGATGTACGCACCTCAGAATATACATGGATGACCGATGGTGTCCGGCAGATAGTCAGATCGGCACTCACAATGGTTATTGTCCTCTTCTGCAGATACTACTGGTGGTGAAGCGTAGCCGGCATGAATCAAGAAACATTGGGTCCTTGGATTCTTAAGGTCTTATCTGATTCTTCTTGCTCATTCTTATATATGAGGGAAGGCCCTCGCAGCTGGTATGACCAAGTACAATTGAACTGAACCCCACCATCCCATCCCCTCCAAATCATAAGATGTCGTCCATTTTTTCAAAGCTTCCTACTTCTGCAGAGATTGTATTGAGCTTTGTGGGGCTCGTGAGTTATCTCTATCTCTACAAAGGTACCTCGCTCTTATGAGCTAACAATACCAAAAGTACATCGTCTACCAACTTCTTCTTGTCGTTTACAACCTTTACTTCCACCCACTCGCCAAGTTTCCTGGTCCGGCCTCGAGAACAGGAGTACATCTAGGAGATTACTGGCATCTTCTCCAAGGATCACACCCCAAGAGTGTCAAAGATTTGCATGATCAGTATGGCGATGTTGTGAGGATCCGACCAGATTCGCTAACCTTCAACACTTCCGGAGCATGGAAGGGCAAGTCAATCAGAGAATTCTTCGCTTACTCACGCTAACTTCTCTGTAGATATTTATGGCAGTCGTCCTGGGAAAGGTCAGCTGCAGAAAGACGAACGTTTTTATACGGTTGGTGGGGATAATCGCGACAATATCGTTTGTACGAATCTACCTCTCTGACAATCGGATCGCGATATAAAGGTTCCCTACTGACATGCTGTGATCTTATCAATAGTTTGTAACGATGCTGATCATTCACGAATGCGCAAACTATTGTCGCATGCTTTTTCTGACAGCGCTCTCCGGCAACAAGAAGACATTCTCAACAAATACTTCGACCTCCTTATCTATGGCCTCAGTTCTCGCATCACAAAATCAGAAGATGAAAAAGTGCCATCCGTTACAGTTGATCTTAGCAAGTGGTACAATTTCTTAACTTTCGACATTATCGGCGATCTCTGTTTCGGAGAATCCTTTGGAGCCCTTGAGTCAGGCGAATACCATGTCTGGATGGCCAACCTTTTTGGTGGCGTCAAGTATGCTCGTTTCTTGAGTATTGCTGCTTTCTATGAGCCTTTATTAACGATGATGAACGGCTTGATTAAGGCGATTCCTGCGGTGGCAAAAGCCAAGCTTGAGCATGAAGAGTTTTGCCAAAACAGGACACAGAAGCGCTTAGATTTGAAAACCGATCGAAAAGATTTCATGAGCTATGTATGCATCTCAACAATCCAGTTTCATTTCACGGGCCTAATCACTAATAAATGAGCAGATTCTTCGCCACAACGATGAGCGAGGAATGACCAACACGGAAATCAAAAACACTTCCGGGCTCCTTATTATTGCAGGCTCCGAGACGACCGCAACACTTCTCTCAGGAGTCACCTATCTCCTGCTCACCAATCCAGATGCATACAGCAAGGTCCAGGAAGAAGTTCGCGGAGCTTTCAAAGCACCGGAGGAGATGACACTGATTACCACAAGCAAACTCCCATACCTTCATGCTTGCCTTGAGGAAGCCCTCCGATTGTACCCACCTGTACCTCTTGCGTTACCCAGAAGGGCTGGTAAAGATGGTGCTATCATTGATGGCGTTGCTGTTCCAGCAAATGTAAGTGTTCAATTCTCTTGTTCTGTCCTTGGCATTACTGATCTATTATAGACCGCTGTCGCGGTTGCTCAATTTGCAACTTACCACTCCTCGAAGAACTTCACAGATCCTGAGTCTTTCGTTCCAGAAAGGTGGCTCCCAGATGTGCCCGAGAAGTACAAAGATGACAATCGCGATGCTTTGAATCCATTCTTGACTGGTCCCCGCAACTGCATCGGGAAGAAGTAAGTGGCATAGTGTAAAAGAAGTTATATTTCTCATTGCTAATATCTTAATTCAGTCTTGCATATAATGAAATGCGATCAGTGATGGCTCGCATGATTTGGCATTTCGACATGGAGCTGGTTGATAAAGATGTTAATTGGATGGATCAACTGATTTATTTTATGTGGGAGAAGAATGCTTTGAACATTAAACTTACCCATCGCAAATTGGACTAGCGCAGTACTTCTGTGATATTAGACTCTTGTTTTGTTTCTTTTTAGCGTACAGATAATAGATACATGTAGTCGGGTTGACAATTGATTTCCACGACTAAGAAATTTGAACAACATAACACATTTCTCACTGCAAAATTGACGCTCAGATGAACATACTCTGATCAAAAGAAATTAGAATAGCACTTGGATGGAGGTAAGACGGAGTTACCAATTATCATAGCGCCAATCATTTCGGGGCTGCAACCCCTTCGGGCTAGCCAATTTCTTATCCTACCTTACAAGCTTAACTATATCTACTCATTTCCCCCGCTTGCACCCCAAAGATCAAGGCAGCAAACGATCAGTAAGAATATTTCAAGCAAAATTCATCATTAAATAGACTCAAAATGTCCTGTCAAGATTGTTTCAAGGGAACGGTTCACACCTACGCCTCTCCAGCTGGCTCAATCACCACCCTACATGGTCTTGACACCTACGTCGCTGGCATAAAATCCGATACCATTTCCCCAAAATCAACAATCATTTTGCTCACAGATGCCTTCGGATTCAACCTTGTAAACAGTAAACTGCTTGCCGACCGATATTCTCACGAAACTGGCTTCCGTGTCCTGATTCCTGATATAATTCCGGGTGGAGGGGTGCCAATTTCGACGTTCGGACTTATGGAAACTGTCACCAGCCCTGTTGCGTGGTGGGATGTGGCGGGGCAGTTCAGGAGAGTAGTGGGGTTGGTGAAGATGTTATGGGTTGTCGTTCCATTTACGAGGCGTACAAAAAACGTGTTTCCATCGATCTTGAATTGGACGAAAAGCGTGAGAAGTGAATTGCCCGTGGGAGGAAAATTGGGTTTGGCGGGGTTTTGCTGGGGTGGTATGCATGCTGTTCGACTCTGCAAGGAAGGGTCAGCAGAAACAGAAGAGATGAGATTGATCGACGCTTGTTTTGTTGCTCATCCTGCTGGATTGAAGGTTGATGAGTTTATAGAGGGAGTAGGAAGATTCCAAACTCCATTTAGTATGGCGGTTGGCGACAGAGACTTTGTGTTAAAGAAGGAAACTGTGGCAGAAATCTCGAGAAAAATGAAGGATCATTTTGCGGACGGAAACGAAGCTCTGGAGTATGATATCGAGATGGATGCGTATAAGGGCTGCGGCCATGGATTTGCCGTTCGGGCTGATGAGAAGAAGTTAATTGAAATCGAGGGTGCTGAGAAAGCTGCGGAGCAAGCTGTGAGCTGGTTCAAGAGATTTCTGTAGCAATTTCATTCTCTGTGAAGAAGTCAGATCAATGCCAAGAGTTTAAATAGATTGCTTTTGTTGTATTTACTTTCGACTAGCGTCATTTTTCAACTAAGCGAGACACCTAAAAGGGTCATCTCGACCAAAGTTCTGTTTTCCATTCTTCAACACGAATAGCAACATCTCTGGTTGCAAACCTCTTGACAACTCTCGTCTTTGTTGTACCTACTTGCAAAGACTCTCGCCATAATGCAGGAGTTCATGGCTGTTGACCATGTCGATCGTCCAACAAATTATCGTCTGGGTCATGACAGCTTCACTCTGGAGTCACGCAGGTGCCAGTTGCACAACTATCAGATCATCTCAAATACGTCCCCAAGGTTTCCTCGATATACTAATTCATTGTCCAGAAAGAATACTGCTGTACAAAACACAATCATGGCGAACCCTCTTAACCTGACTGGTCATCCTATCTCAAACGTCTTCCCCCGATTCCCAGACCTCGACGATAAATTGCGGATCAAGATCTGGAAGTCTGTTGATACCGAGCCACGCGTTATCTACATCTTTCGAAACGGAAACACTAGCGTGATGCGCTATAGTCTTGATCTTGCCTGCCAGACCCCGTGCCCGCTCTCCTCCACACCAGTCGGGAATCCCGTGATGCCGTCATTGGTGACTACAGATTGTTGATTAAAGACACGATGGTTTAAGTCGATCTTTCCTCTCGACCAAACGAAACCATGTACTTCAGCGACTTGGGTACATATCAGATATACTTACGCCACTACATTGTTGTCGTCTAAGGCAAGAGTGCGATCAAGAACATGGCTACCCTGAAGGGGCTCTCGAAGGGTCTCAACACTTAATCATTGGTGGCATCTTTGAAGAAGGCTTGGAATATGGCGCTAATAACAGTTTTCTGGCAGGCGTAAAGAGTCTGGATTTCCTGACAAGATTTCAAAGCTCGCTCAACCAGAGGAGAATGGCGACGAATTAGGACGTCTGACGATCCAAGTACAGGCTGACGTCTGGACAACTCCCTTAAAGAAGCCTATGTCACGAGTCTTGATGTTCACCGAGGAGCAGGAGGAGATGTTGCGACATGGAGATGCTGCCATATGGCTGCAAATGATTGCTGACTCGGACGAGGCAGCTTTCAGACGCGTTTCTGGGGAAGCTACAAAGGGAGAAGAGGGTGGAAGGATGTTGCAGAAGACTCTCATGATGAGCCTATGAAGAATTAATTGTTTATTTCTACTGGTAGACTGTTCCGGTTACAGTGGGAGGCCGTCTCAACCTGGGTAGTCGAGTAACTGTTCTCGGCTGAGAGATTTGCTAAGGCTTCCTCTATTCTATCTCTCCTGTATCAGAGCAGAGTAGAAGCTTTACAAGCAATCAAATCTTCAGCATGAATCATCAATATTGTTATGAGAGACCAGTGAGAGTTCAGTTTGTGCGCCGCCGTGCCGTGCTGTTTAAAACGTCGGATCGAAACATAGCTCCTCAAACACTTCAAAATCATGAGCTAAATAGATAGGCTAAGAAACTATCATTCCATTCCGAAACGTATCTAGTCTGTATAATATTATGTGTTTAACATGCTTTGAGAACAACTTTGAAGTTATTTATGTTGAGTGTGTAAAGACAGTACTGCAGCATGGAAACTGGAATCACGCTCCGTATGAGGATTATTTCTCACCCAACAATATATGGCTGAAATATGAGAGATAATTTATTGCTATTGTATTATTCTGAGAAGGACACACACAACATAGCTTGAAATGCCATCCTCTCGCGGCTTGCGAGGTGGCGAAGCCGGTCTTCGATACCAGACCTCCACAGTAGACCACCACATTCACAACCCTACAGTCACCCTCAAGTCCTCCCAGTTTGATATTCACTTAATACTAGGGCTAGGCTTAGCTCATCAAGAGTGGGGCATCCAGGAGATTTTCTTGGCTGCCTGATCTTGAAGTCTATTTCAACTCGATCTCTTTCCAATCTATCCGTCATCACGACAAACGATAACCAGCTCTTCAACGAGATGGCGCCTCGTTCCGCGATAAAAAAGCTGGATAATCTGGCTGATCTGTTCATGTAAGTCTCCTCACACTCTCTTATGAACAACAACTAAATTGCTTGAAGGTCGTCCATTGACGCGGAAGAATGGATGGCCAAGGTGCGTGATTCAGAGCCAATTCCCGGCAGCAAGAATGGCATCGATCTGATGTTTACGTCCTTCTCAAAGCTCTCTCCTGGTATGTATCTTCTATCTCAAATTCCGACTTTCTTGAGTCATTTGCCCAAGTCGATGGCTCAACCGAGAGGAAGGGGCTCCGATCTATCGCTTCAAATTCCACAATAGACTAACATTTCTTGTACCTAGAACTTCGTGATAAGATTTGGAGATACGTTGAACTTACGCCACGAGTCATTCGAGTTGGTGAATGGAATCTAAATGTTTCCGGCAAACGCAGACTTGCTTACCGCTCTGCAAACCTCCATCCTTTGCTCCATACCAATCAGGTATGTAGAAATTGATCTTGATAGTAAATCAAGAAAGAATATCTTCAAAAGAGCCTATCAAACTAGAAACTCCAAAATTATACGCCTACGCACCTTCAACCGCACTTCTTTGCCGGCCACCTCACTAACTGGTGACAGGAGTCCCGCCAGGTTGCATTCCGCCGAGGTTACAAACTCATCACAGCCAGCAAAGCCATCTACATGAATCCATCAATCGATATCCTATCTATCTGCTGTCATCTAACATTCCTCGGCTTCATGCAATCTTTGGCCTCTCCAACTCGAGAACAACCTCACGGAAAGAAACCCACGAGACTGCTCACTCAAGACGACATACAGAATGACTTAGAACACCTTGTGATTGATGAACGACCAAATCATTTCTACGAATTCTGCGACCAATACAAAGTCCTAAAGGGACTCAAGCAATTTGCTTTGGGAGTCAACACCAAAACCTTGATCCCTGTCTTCTGGAGAATGTCAACACTCAGAGATTGGGACAGTGCCTGGGAAGATGTTGTCGATGCTCCGGTACTCAGATTTCTGTGGCAGAATGAGTTGAACATGGTGGATAGCGGCAATACTGCGATTTTTGCACGCAAGTTCTTGGGTCCAATTGAGCCGTTGCAAGGTCCTCTACAACCAGGTGCATTTTATAGCAACGCCTAGTAGAAATCAACTAAGGTTAATTTACCTGAAGGAAACTCATCACTTGCAATTGACTAGTCAGTACCTTTCTATTGGCAATAGATTGGCTTCTCTTTTATTGTGCCGTGTGAAACTATGCGTTTGTAAATGTGAGGCTGATGATCGATATTTCATCAATCCGCCAATCATATCAACGACGAGAGATCACCGAGATAGTTTAGATCGCTAGTGATAAGAATCCGGCGGATGCGGTAACAAAGTCGAAGTCATACGACGCTCTGCAACGTCTTATCGATACGAACCATCTTGATATCCATGCCATGAAGTGGGTGGAGAGATGAGTATTAGTTACGAGTTGCCTTGCGAGTTGATTTACAAGTTGTTTTACACGGTTGTTTACAAGTTACTTTACGGCTGTTTTACAGATTGTTTTTGATTCATTCAGTCACTTTGCGGATCACCAGTGGCCGTAGAAGTCGGATCTGTTCGGACTTTCTAAGAGTTACCAGTGTTTGTGAGCCAGAACGTACTCGATTCACGTTCCACGCGATTCACTCGTTTTAGAGTGAATCGCAAAGTCACGTGAATACGCGCTTTATTGTTAGAGAAAGGCGTACCTAATTAGTATTAGCTTAGCACGAGCCACATTAGTATTAGCTTAGGTGCCTAGCGCGTGCCGCACCCATATGTTGGGGATTCGCCCCAACATGAATCGACAGACTTTACATTTTTGCCTTCTTTTTGCCAACATTTATTATTCCTGTACATAGACACCAGAACCAGATCTTACATCTGGTTCTGCTTCTTTGAAGACAGAGAATACAATAAGACTGGTTTATATCCCAATTGTAAGGTCTCATTGCACGTGCATCTACTCGCTATTACGTTACAAAGTGTAATCAACACCTTGAATACCCCACATTCCGGAGACCTCCCTAAAGTCTCCATTTCCTCCATCTTGACCAGTATCATGGATTTTGTGAGACTCGATGATTGCCAGGGTAATGACAGACTCTCTAGTAGTTACGAATCAACAAAACATAATATTTGATTTTCGTCTCTCTTGGTATTGTTGTGCATTGATGGTGCTCGTCTCACGAGTCGATGCAGCGTCACAATGAGGCTTGCATGTGAAGATTCTGGGAAATGATCCCTGTAGGCCGAGGACTTGACATTCTGGCACGCGGCGACTATGAACTTCACCCAAATTTTGACGGCCATAAGCTTCGACGACGACATCACAATAGATTGGCTTAGGCGACAGCTTCATCACACAGCTTGTTCGCCTGGGTCTTTGGCTCAATCATCTCGCAACGCATTGTTGCTCATGACGAGCTAAATCCAACCTCGACGACGACAGCTTCCCCACGTTTCTCCACAATCCACCTTGAACATCGAGGTCTCCGGATGCCATCATGGCGAACCAGTCGAAAATAAGGTTGTTACCGCCAGATAAAACGCTCAAAGGCATCATCTCTGAGCTCACTACTCTCTACCTCAAACACCGAACCAAGATCTCTCGAACCGTCTACCTCACTCTCTTTTTCGCGCTCATCAATCGCATCCGCTCTGCCATTTCCGAACAAAAAGCCGCGGCAGAAAGGCATGCGGCGCTGAGACGGCGAGGTCCAACAGTACTTGGAAAAGGTCAAGCACCGAAGAAGCAGAAGGTGGAACTGAACCGCGAATTCTTCAAGAACTTGTTTCGACTGCTGAAAATATGCATACCGGGATGGCGGAGCAAGGAGTTGAGGCTGTTAATCAGCCATAGCATTTTTTTAGTGATACGAACCTTGATAAGTCTGAAGGTTGCTGCGATGGATGGTGCTTTGGTGTCGAGTTTGGTACGAGGGAAGGGGAAGGACTTTCTGATTGGTATCGTCTGGTGGATGCTGATTGCTGTGCCGGCAACCTTCACAAATTCTATGGTATGTCGACTTCTTCGAATTCTGGACACTTTGCTGACACTCTGTAGCTTTCATATCACCAGTGCAAACTTTCCCTCCAATACCGAACACGATTAACGAATCATATCCACGAAAAATACCTCTCGAATATGACCTTCTACTCGCTTTCGGCACTAGACGACAGAATCAAGAATGCTGATCAGTTGATAACGGTGGATGTATCGAAGTTTGCTAACAGTTTGGCTGAGCTATATGGAAATCTTGCGAAACCAACATTGGATATGTTAATTTACAACTACTCGCTCTCGAAAAGCGTAGGAGGAGAAGGTTTGCATGATCCAGTCTACCAAGACGCCTAGTAGCTAACATATGACAGGCCTCTTTTTCATGTCTTTACTAGTCCAGTTATCCGCCAACGTTATGCGGGCCCTTACACCACCTTTTGGAAAATATGTCGCAGATGAAGCACGACTAGAAGGAGAATTCCGTTTCGAGCATTCGAGGTTAATAGACTACAGCGAAGAGATCGCTTTATACAATGGTCACGAAGCTGAGAAGGATACGTTAGACAAGGGTTATTTTACACTTATTAAACATGTCAATTGTAAGGTCATGACCTCCTCGACAGATACACCACTAACCGTTTGTAGATATTTTACGACGCCGGTTCACTCACGGAATAATGGAGGATTTCATCATCAAATACGTCTGGGGGGCACTGGGTCTCATTCTTTGCAGCGTACCAGTATTCTTCAAAATCCCAGGAGCAGTAGCTCAAACTATGGGCGATCGAACAGAAAGTTTCGTCACGAATCGTCGGTTACTACTTTCAAGCTCTGATGCCTTCGGTCGGGTGATGTTCTCCTATAAGGAGGTTACCGAACTTGCGGGCTACACATCGAGAGTAGCCACTCTGCTCGAGGTCATGGACGAGATCAAAGCCGGTCGGTTCCAGAAGACTTTGGTCTCCGATGAATCCGGAGCCGTACAATCCGAGTTAATGAAAGGACGAGGCGAAATCATCGAAAGCGAGGACATCGAGTTCATCAATGTCCCCATCATTACTCCAGGTGGCAGTGTTCTCGTCCGCGCTCTTTCTTTCTCCATGAAGCGCGGCGATCACGTTCTAGTCGTCGGACCAAACGGCTGCGGTAAATCCTCGCTCTTCCGAATTCTCGGTGGCTTATGGCCAGTTTACGGCGGAACCGTGCGTAAGCCTCCTCTCGCACAAGTCTTCTACGTCCCCCAACGACCGTATCTTAGCGCCGGCTCTCTTCGCCAACAAATTATCTACCCTGATTCATTACGCACTATGCGTAGTAAAGGCATCACCGACGCCGACCTCTTTGAAATCCTCCGCATTCTTGACCTCGACCACCTCGTTTCCTCTTTTCCTCAAGGATGGGATGCTGAAGCCGAGTGGCGCGATGTGTTGTCGGGTGGATTGCAACAAAGGGTTGCCATGGCGCGTCTCTTTTACAACCGCCCAAAATATGCTATTCTCGATGAGTGCACGTCGAGCGTGACGCTCGAGATGGAGAAGATCATGTATGAGCATGCAAAGGCATTAGATATCACCCTCATGACCGTAAGTCACAGGAGAAGTCTGTGGAAGTACCATAGTAGGATATTGCAGTTTGATGGACAGGGGAAGTATATTTTTACAAAATTAGATGCGGAGAGGAGGTTGAAGCTGGAGGATGAGAGAGAGGAGTTGGAGGTTATGTTGAGGCAGGTGCCCGAGATTGAGAGGAGGATTGAGGAGTTGAGCGCTGCTTAGATTGGTAAGCTAGGATGAAATAATTGTATCATGATTGCATAAACAAACGGCATTTCTTGAGATATTTTGTTTAATTATGCCTGTCGCATCTCTCCAATTGCACAGATATCAATTGTGGTTCTCGCCATTGACCAATCGTGCCACTCACTGTGGAGCTTCCCCGCATTGCGGCTTCCAGCGGTTGGAGCTTCAACAATGGAAAGTACCGAAGTACCAGCATCTCTCTCTCCTTCTGCTGTACAGATCACAACACCACAAGATCACACCATGTCTTTCCTCCGACCAGTCTTACGACAGGGCCAGCGAAATCTGCGCCTGCGGCAACTTCGAGGTTTTGCAACGCCCTCCGAAGCTGCACCTCCCAGAGCTCGCCCAGCCGGGAACCAAGTCAAAGTCGTGGAAGTCGGCCCACGAGATGGTCTTCAAAATGAAAAGACAATCATACCACTGGCAACAAAGATTGAATTGATCGAACGGTTAGCGAAGACTGGTCTCACAGATATTGAAGCTGGGTCTTTTGTAGCTCCAAAATGGGTTCCTCAGGTAACCTTACTTCAGATTCCCGCATTAAGCTTCTCCTAACAGATGAACCAGATGGCAGATGCAAAGGAGATCCTCCAGCATATTCTAAAGCAGCCTCCTCATTCTCCACATCCAATCGCATATTCCTTCCTCGCACCAAATGCTAAAGGCCTGACGAATGCCCTGACCACACTTCATTCACATCCTACCGCATACCAAACCTTTGGTCCTGCAAATGGCTGCGCAGAGCTCGCCCCAAGTGCCTCATCGCAAAGCCCCTTTATGGAGATAGCAGTCTTTGCAGCGGCAACGGAATCGTTCTCGCAGAAGAATCTGAACTGCAGTATCGAAACATCGTTACAACAGTTTAAGAAAGTTATTATAGAAGCAAAAGGAGCTGGACTTCGAGTGCGAGCATACATATCGGTCGTTCTCGGATGTCCTTTTGAGGGATATGATGTAGATCCGCATAAAGTAGCAGAAATCGCATGCGACCTGATGGAGATGGGCGCTGACGAAATCGACCTGGGAGACACAACTGGCATGGGTACTGCGCCTAGGACTGGTGAACTGCTACGGTGTATGAAGGCTGCTGGTATCAGGAATGAGGACATTGCCATGCATTTCCACGATACATATGGACAAGCGCTAGTCAACACAGCCGTCAGTCTAGAGCATGGGATCAGAAAGTTTGATAGTAGTGTTGGAGGGCTTGGTGGTTGCCCATACAGTCCTGGGGCCACTGGCAACGTCAGTACTGAAGACATGATCTACTTCCTTGAAAGCTTGGGAATGGATGCTGGGGTCAATCTTGATGCTGTTTGCGAGATCGGTGACTGGATCACCAGCCAGATCGGAAAGCCCAATTCAAGTACTGTCGGAAAAGCCATACTCGGTAAGAGGAGGAGAGTTGCTTGATTGACAGTCAATAGAGCACGGATACTGCAGGCTTATTGCTTCATCCCATGTGCTTTCATAAATTTTGTCTGGTTTTGTTGCCACTTCGACCATTGAATATGCAGCCATCTACATCACAAAATGGTGTGAAAGAGCAAAGATCGTCACGTTCGACACTTTTGTGTCTGCAACCTCCTCTTTCGAAGCACATCACCAGCATCCTCTATAATATTTCTAACAGTTCAGTTTTGTTTATTCGTGGAAAATTTCCTCACCTATACAGTGATATTACCCGAGTGCATATCTCATGATTTGTGGCATGGCATTTCACCACACCACCACAATACACAACTACATCGAGCTCCTAGCTCCTGTGACGTCGTTTGTACGAGGGTAACACCTCGAATTAGCATAAAAACCCATACAATTCCTCGTCGACCGTACTTCAGTGCAAGCGCTAGCAATCAACACCTACTATTACAACAAAAATCGAACCAACGACCCAAACTCATAATGTCGAACACAGTCCAAGACAAGATGATTCAGGAGGATACCATCACTCCTCAACACGAACCTATCCATACTTCTCATGAGCGTTCCAATATCCCTACAACCAACGAGCATTCTAATGTTGAAACCTCACATGTTGAACACCCGACTGGAGGGACTCATCATCGCAGAGGCTCTTCTGGCGTTCATGAAAATGAGCATGGTATCAAGAAGGTGTTGCACACTATTGCAGACAAGGTTCATCCATACAATACTAAAGTCGAAGTAAGTGTTTGATGTTTTAGGCTTGAGCACCTAGTATTTGTACCACTTGATTTGAGAATCATGCTAAAGTTGGAGTAGCATGACTCCCTTCATCACCAGAAGGGCGTCGACAAGGCACTATTGGAGAAGGAGGAGAGAAGAAGTGCCGGTGGTTATGTTTGAGTGATTATGAATGGAACTGGCACGTTTTTGAAAAGGGGAGAGCGCGAGATTGATACCAATTTGATTATATTTCTGAAGAAATGTTTTGCGATTGAATTTCAGAGGCAGCCTAATAATGTCATCACCATTACAACTGGAAATACCTCGTCACTCTAGCTGGCATTTTAACGTTTTGACTTTCTAGCGCAACAACACTCCAACCGTTCGAATAAAATCTTTGCAAAAATACTTCAAATGTTAGTTTCATTCGATATCTGAGGACTTTCTAGCCTTAACGTTACGTCTCAAGTATTCAAATATTGAATCGAAATCACGCCACGTGATTTGCTTATCGTGACCTCCCCATTTCATGGCAGCTGGTCTTGGCTTCAAGCTCCAGCAAAAGCAACCCGAGCTGCACTTCAACCTCCCCTCCCCTCTACAACAACACCAGCTCTCCCAGCACTACAATTGCTATCCAGCGTTTCCTCATCCCCATCTGCAGCTTCGGGGCCATCTGATCCCTCCACGACCGCCACCATGGGAGATCCACGAGAGTCGTCGTCATTCCTCGTTACGCCGCGCATCAAGTATAATACAATCAATGGTATCAACGGTCCCTTGGTCATCTTGGAGAATGTGAGTAGCAATAGATACAGAGGAGTCATGATCGAGGGGATGGTAGCTAATTCTTATTTGTGCAGGTCAAATATCCAAGATACAATGAGATTGTTACCTTGACGCTGCCAGATGGCACACAGCGTTCTGGACAAGTGCTGGAAGCGAAGGGTGAGAATGGACGAGTTATACTGTATTTCGAACACCTGCTAATTCTTTGACCAACAGGCGATCGTGCCGTTGTGCAGGTAAACCTCGATGCTGGAAAGTGGTCAATCGGCGACTAATCGGGATATAGGTCTTTGAAGGCACAACTGGTATCGATGTTAAGAAGGTATGAGGTCACCGCTCGCAGAATACTGGAAAATCACTGACAGCGCAATAGTCGAAAGTAGAGTTCACAGGTCAAAGTTTGAAGTTGGGTGTCTCTGAGGATATGCTGGGTCGTGTCTTCGATGGATCTGGAAGGCCTATTGATAAAGGACCAAAGGTCCTCGCAGAGGACTACTTGGACATCAATGGAAGTCCTATCAACCCATTCTCTCGTGTAAGTCAAATTGACAGATGCGCTTCGGATCATCGCTAATAATTATAGGTGTACCCCGAGGAAATGATCTCAACTGGTATCTCCGCCATTGACACGATGAACTCGATCGCTCGTGGACAAAAGATTCCCATTTTCTCTTCTGCTGGTTTACCCCACAACGAAATCGCTGCTCAAATTTGTCGACAGGCTGGTTTGGTCCAGAAACAAGGTGTTACAAACAAGGGAACGCACGATGGACACGAGGACAACTTTTCGATTGTGTTTGCCGCCATGGGTGTGAACTTGGAAACCGCTCGTTTCTTCACAAAAGATTTCGAGGAGAACGGAAGTATGGAGCGTGTCACCTTGTTCTTAAACTTGGCAAACGATCCAACGTAAGTTCTCCGACACACCGCTTAATTATATGCTAACAAAACGAAGTATCGAACGTATCATCACTCCTCGTCTCGCTCTTACTACTGCCGAATACTACGCCTACCAACTCGAGAAGCACGTTTTGGTCATTCTTACTGATTTGACAGCCTACTGTGACGCTCTTCGTGAGGTTTCGGCTGCTCGCGAGGAAGTCCCAGGTCGACGTGGTTATCCAGGTTACATGTACACGGATTTGTCCACTATCTACGAACGTGCTGGTCGTGTCAACGGACGGAATGGATCCATCACCCAAATTCCTATTTTGACCATGCCCAACGAAGACATCACCCATCCAATTCCCGATTTGACTGGTTACATCACTGAGGGACAAATTTTTATCGATCGGCAGCTGGACAACCGTGGTATCTACCCACCAATCAATGTTCTTCCCTCGCTATCTCGTCTCATGAAGTCCGCTATTGGAGAGAAGCTCACCAGAAAGGATCACGGTGATGTTTCCAACCAACTGTATGCTAAATACGCCATCGGTCGTGATGCAGCCTCCATGAAGGCAGTTGTTGGTGAGGAAGCTCTGTCTTCCGAAGACAAGCTTTCCTTGGAATTCCTGGAGAAGTTCGAGCGAACTTTCATCTCCCAATCTCCATACGAGTCAAGAACCATTTACGAATCTCTGGATCAGGCATGGAGCTTGTTGAGAATTTACCCCAAGGAGTTGCTCAATCGTATCCCAGCTAAGGTTCTTGCCGAGTTCTATCAACGTTCTGCGGCTGATCGCAAGGGCAAAGGAAGGGCAACCAAGGATGTTAAGGATAACAGCGAGGAGAGCAAGCCTCAACAAGAGGAGGAAAACTTGATTGATGCATGAAGTTAAGCTTGTAGGGATGAACACATTGTGTTTGGAGTAGGCTGGCATCGGTTGTAAGCGGAGGGGAGAGTGCCATTTCATTTTTCGTGCTCAGAAGGAACGGGTCGGCTGATGAAGGAGAATGTGTAAGTACAGAAGCGTTTGGTTGGGGTTTAGAAATGAAAGTCTTGACATTGGGCTCGTCCTATACTGTGTCACTGCGGAGAGTTTGTCCAATTTGTGAAGCTTAAATTTACCCCGCCATTTTGAGATCTGATATTGCAGGGATCTCGGATTAAGCCAATGAACAGTTGGTCATCCACTTCAACGTCACCTGCACCTTTCCACTTGGTATTTGGACAAACTTGATGTTCTACGACTTACACAACATATAAAAACCTTTTCTTACTATGTGAATGAATGCAGGCCTCAATGTACGGCGGGTCAAATACACCATTGACCTTCTATAGCAGGATTCCAGGTAGGTGAGGCATTACAACATCTCTTCGAATACGAATATTAGCCTGGAACTGACGCTGCAGTAGGAAGGCGTGGAAGGCTTCTGGCTCTCACTTGCGTTTGATGCGCTCCAATCATTTCTTGATATCTTGACGCTCGCCCAAGAGAGTCTTTATGTCCTTCCCCGGACTACACCTACAGAATCGGCCCATTACAAGTGTTCACAAGGTTGACAAAAACTTCCCCAGTTCGATTTCTTGTGAGATCGGCATTACACTGTACAGAAATAGTGCAGACTCGGTGGAAGACTCCACCGAAAATTGAAAACACTTTTTCCCTTCGGCACCTGAGCGCAGCTCATCATTAGCCCGCACGTTTCCTATCCATCACCCGCTCCATTATCCATCCGCGCCAGTACAACCATTCCTATGCTGATGGAAACAACTTATAAAACCCCCATCATGGTTCCTCTACTCCCACCTCTAACCGTTCGCCACGGCTTTCCTTCAAAATTTCCTTACGCCTCCCCGAAAACAATGGCACGACACGTTCTTCTCGCCGTGTTGATCGCACTCTCACTATACACACTCACACTCTACGCACATCCCACATCTCAACCTTCACAATCTCTCCCACAATCCGACAAAGAAACATCAGACCACCCCAAACCAAAACTTGGCCCGGACAAAGACGGAAAATACACCATCACCTCCCCAAGCCTCAAGAACCCAAAATTAACACTACAATTCATCCCTTATGGAGCAAGCTTAACGAATTTCTTCATCACCACCCATGTTCCTTCTACATCTAGTGCAGCCTACGAGAATAAATCTCAGAAGAGAACTCTTGATATAGTAGCTGGTTACGATAATGCATCATACTATGCTGCTGACCCCGTGCATCCTTATTTCGGCGGGATAGTAGGGAGATATGCAAATAGGATTAAGAATGGAACTTTCACGTTGCCTGGAACGGGAGAGGTGGTCAAGGTGGAGAATAATGAACATGGTGGGTTAAATCAGTTGCATGGGGGCTCGAATGGCTGGGATAATAGGATGTGGAAGGTCGTGAGGCAGAAGAGTAATGAGATTGTTTTTGCATTGTCGGATGATGGTGGAGGGATGGGATTTCAGGGGACAGTGGGGAGTTTGGTGTAAGTATTCTGGATGATGTTTTGGCGTTTGAGAAGGGGAAAGTTACTAACTTTGGGGTGATTTAGGACGTATACATTGGGCGATGGATATTGGGATATTAAAATCACGGCTGAGGCGAAAGAGAAGCTGACGCCTATCATGTTGAGCTCACATGTAAGAATTCATTTCTCCTTGTCCTTCGTCGTCCTCTCATCGAATAACTTACCCACTTCCGGCCCCTCCGTCTTCCCCATCCTCCACCTTCAAGAGCTCTTCCCATACTGATCCTTCTTTCTTTTCTTAAAGGTATACTGGAATCTCAATGGTTTCCTCCCCAAAACATCAGCACTAAACCACACTCTGTCCATGCCATTCGCCAACAAGCGAGTCGGAACAGATACAATCCTCATCCCCACTGGTGAAATCATAGAAAACAAGAAAGGCGACGTTAATGACTTTTGGAGTATGAATGGAAAGCAACTCGGATCTACTCTTGGAGATAAGAGTTTAGAGGGGAACTGTGGTGGTGGTTGTGCTGGTTATGGTGAGTTTCCTTTCCAACTGCCTTCTGTGTTTTGGCTTGAGTCGGAGCTCATAAACCACAGATACATGTTACATCAACTCTCTCCGCACCCCCTCCCAAGAAAAAAATTGGCTTACCAAACCTGTCGCAAAAATTTCATCCCCCCAGTCCGGCGTGTCACTCAAGGTATACACCGATCAAGACGCCTTCCAAGTCTACAACTGCGCTGGACAGAATGGTATTACTCCGCTCAAGCGAACTCAACAATGGGAGGGAAAAAGTAACGGGGTGATTAATAAATATGATTGTGTGGTGTTGGAAGTGCAGGATTGGATTGATGGGATTAATAATCCTGAGTGGGGGAGGGAGAAGAAGCAGTTCTTTGGTCCAAGTGTTGGTGGCGTTGGGGGTGGGGAGAGGTATGAGTTGAATGCTAGGTATGTCTTTGGTGTTGATGGGAAATGATTTGTGAGTGGAGAAGAGGTGTGAGGTATATGCAATGCATATGGAAGTGTTTATGGAATATGAGGTGTGGCATATGTGGTGTATCTGTGAGTTAGTGTGTCGCTATCTGCGAGGGATGGTGCTGGCATATACAAACCATCAGTCTACGAATGAATGATCACACTCAAATTAAGTTCTTGTCCAATGCAATTTTGATGAGAAGGATATCATTAAATTTTATTCTAAGCTAAAATAAAATATTCCTAATGAATTCAGACTTTAGTAAACCCGTCTCCCACAGTTCTGTACCTAAATGGCAAGCAAAAATGTCAAATCTCCCATAATGTACAGAATTCTTTCTCCATTCCGGCTCCCCAACCATATCCCCTTGTACCTTCTCATTAAGCTATTCAACCCTTCCTTACACCTGTTCCGCCGCAGTTGAAAAACCAAGCGAGAACTCAACACCTTCGAATTTCCGTCCTCAATCAAACTTCCTTCCCCACCGTAAGCTGCATCTCATGCAGATCCTTGTACTCGAATTTTGGAAGCTTGACCAATTTCGCCCCATCCTTCTGAGCATTGGGGGTCCACACCCGCTGTAAAGCTTTTTCGCTCGTAGCTACCTGTCGTTTTCTTCGAGCCTCCGAAGGTATGACAATTGTGGTGGGAAGATTTTGGACAATTCTTGAAATGAAGGGTTGATCCGCCAATACCGGTAATAATCATCCAGGAGCGTAAACACCTCCAAACGGTAGAACTTGGTGTAACCTAGCGGAATAGGGGCGGCGACACAGGTTTTGATGGCAAGATATCGAAGTTTCTCTTTACATCTCTCCAAGCTAGCTTTCTCGCCCTCACTCAGTTGCCAGATCTTCTTACCGGCCATAAGAACCAATGATCGTGAAAAGGCAGCAAACGCATCCACGTTGCTGAATAAGAGTGTGTCTTTCGTGAAGTCAAAGAAGACGGGATCTTTGGAGATGAGATTCTCGAATTCGCGTGGATACTAGGTTGAGGCACGCGCACGCGATTCTGATCAGACTTGGAAGATTTGAGAGACGGGTGCGCAGGTCGGGATGCAGTCTTTTCGACAAGTTCCGGGTGGTGATAGGTTCATGGTGGGCAACATGCTGTGGATTTCGAGCGTACGTGATGGGATGAAATTCAATGTCCAGGTCCAGATCATGTCACGGAGCTCCTTGGGGAGAAGAGCGAAAAGCGTGAAGACGGTGCAAATATTAGGCTCATCGATGTCCATTACATTGGGGACCCAAGATTGGCTTGATATCTCGAGGGTGCGTCTTACTTTGCGGTTTTGATGTTTGGAGTCTGGTCTGGGCAGACTCTGGAGTCGGGTTTGGATTTGGGTCTGTGTCGATGTTGGAGTTAGAGCCGGTGTCGATGTTGGTGTCGGTGTCAGTGTTGCCTTCAATGTCTTGAAGTCGTGGTTGGAGGTGGAAGGTAGAGTCGATCTGGCGATGAAGAGGAGAAAAGCCGGGGAGGTATTTGTGAATCCTTTTTGGAGTTATACACGACTAAGGTTGTTGTTGTTGTCGTGAAGATCGGTCATAACCAACACGAGAATGTTTTCATAAAGGGTTGTTTACATCAACCGATCTTGGCGCAAGGTCTCAAGCGATGACCGCTCTATGAAAGAGCTTGTCGGCATCATCAAAGACTGAGAGATGGAAGTCTGACTCTGAAGTGATATGAATGGGTAACAATATTACTTTCACTGATCCGTCTTGAGGAGTCAAGATATTCTCTGTAATAACAATAAACTTCTTCATAGCATCTGCGCAACAGTGTCTCTGTCGAAAAAGACAATCAACATGTGTTCTACGATGAAGGGAGACACAATACTTCGAGTATGGTCAGGTTGAATGCACTCAGTCATATTTACATTCATGTATGACAGTGAAATCCGAGAAGGTTTGATTGAAAAATAGGACCATGGCTTTTGAGCATTTAACTTATTCGAGCTCTGCACGTGTGATTAGCACTCTTGTGATTCTCAATTTAACTTTGAAAGGATCTTGCCAGTGAATCTTCATTTAGCTAAGCAGCAATGATATATATTGACGATATAGTGTTGTGCGATCAGTAGGATTGAAGATATGTTGACGTGTCCCAACTGCTTCACACCTCCTTCATTCTCGACAAGAATTGCGGAATCAATCATCACACTCAAAACTCACTCGAGTTTTCAACTCTGTAGAGAGAATAAATATGGAGATAAAAGCATACTTCGTTAGCAATATATTTCTACATCCACCACTGTGCACTCATGCCCTGTTTAATCTGAGAGGGGACAAGTTTGAGGGGTACATCAAGTAGCGTGGCCGTGCTTGCTTTGAGGCTTTTTTTCCAGCCCAAACTCGATGAGTTGAACACTAAAGATAGAAAATGGCGGCGCCCACGAAAAATGAGAAGAACCGAATTCTCCTGTCCGATCTCTCCAATGACAATGTCAAATTGCCGTCTCCTTCTTGCTTGATGCATCTCACGTGCATAACTCCTATGCAAGACTACGTGCAATCAAACCTTGCAGCTGCGAGCCTTCTTTGAACAAGCTTTATAGACTGATCCAGGAAGGCCTTTCTAATGGATGGATATTTGAGGACGTGAGGTACTTGCTTGCTTGAAGTATTATGAAGGGAATGGAATTCTAGTAAATTTCTTTTTATAGCACAGCTCTTGTTCGGAACATATCTGTGCATTCAGACTTCTAGTTCCTCAAATGAAGACCACTCTCTTCCTCTCGCTCCGCGCTACAGCAGCATTTGCTTCTCTATTTGAAGACACAGATGTGTGCAATG